>JAJPUD010004126.1:168457-193806 GCA_023553655.1 Myrmecobius fasciatus | reverse complement strand
GGGTCTTGAGTGTATGATGGCTATGGGTGGTGGTGGTGAGGGGAGCTGTTTTATCCTAGCCTGTCCTCCACTCCACATGCTTTCTCTGAGTATTTGGGTATGGTTAAACAAATTATCCCCAGGCTTCTTCCTGAAATATCCCAAAATCAGAGCAAGAAGAAATTATATATTCCATCTGGTCTCCTTTAGAGAAAGATTCACCAATTCTGCTACATGAATCAGAATTGATTTTGATACAAGGGACAAGGTATAGGTAAAACAGCATCTATATCTGCTATTAGAATAATATTTAGGAAAACTTTGCATTATGTCATCTCTCAGTTGAAAAACCTTCAATGGATCAGGAATTAGCAGAGGTTAAATTAGTCTGAGGCAATAGCAATCAAGGCTTTGCACAATCTGGGATTTCTTTTTTGGGGGAGTGTTGCACTTTATTCTATACTAACTCCTTGTTTGAATAAGGCTGCTTTCTTCATTGTCTTCTAAACATATTATAATCACTTCTTCTAGGGCAAGGGTTCTTAAGCTGAGATACTAGATCCTGTGGATAAATTTCATGAAGGCTGTCAACTTGAAAAGAAAACAATATATCCTTATTTTTACTCACCTGTAGATGAAATTTAGCATTTCTTTTGATCATGAATATAGACACAAACCATTATTCTGAGGAGTCTGGTTTCACCAGGCTGCCAAAGGGGTGTATGAGACAATTATGAACTGCTAGCCTAGGATATTTTGCCTTATTCATCTCTGCCTTCTCCTTTCTATCACTTCAGATTCTACAGCTAGAATACTGGGGACATTTTGGTATCCTTTTTCCCCTTCTTTTTCCATACCTGAAGGTGTGAGGTAGGATACATTATGTAACAATTTTCGCTCTGGGAGGCAACTCTGCTTTCATTTTCTTTCCTTTCTATTTCCCATCCCCAGAAACTAATCATACTCAGGAGCTCATTGCTTAGGGTGAGCAAAGGGAGACAATAGTACTGACTGAGGATCGCTGTCTAACAACGAGGCATTCAAAGTTCCAGCTGCTCTCTACCCTTCTCCCTTCTATATCTAATGAAGTAGGGATCCTTTATCAAGGAACTCCAGAGGGGAAAGAATGGAAAAGGCCCAAATCCAAGGTCATTGCTGCCTGAGATCACAGGAACAAAGAACTTGAAGGGAATTAAAAGCCCCTGGCAGGAGCCTAAGAGATATGACTCCTTAGACAAGAGTAAGCCAGCTGCTGTTATTTTTTGTGTAAGGAGCTTGGCTTAGCTGTTTGATTATCTTCAGGGAATGCTTTTTTCCTTAGCTAGGGATTTATTTACCCTGTGTATTTGATATATTTTCTTGTAGTGGCAGAAAGGGGAGTAGGTACATTCATTATTTAATATTGTAGTGTAGTAAAACAAGTAGAATTGCAGTCAAAGACCTGATTTGGAAACCTAGCTTTGTTGCTTACTTATGTCACCTTGAGCAAATTGCTTAATCTCATAATTTCTTTGTGGGTAAAATGAGGGGAATGTTGAACAAGGTAATCTCTGAGCTCCTTTCTAATTTCAAATCTGGTGATATTTTAGTCTCTGTGTAGCACATGTTCCTACTTCTGCTTCCCCCACTCTCACTTCCCAGAAATATGGAGGGCAGCATTCATTCAGGCCCATAGATCACAAATCTTCACTGATGTGTGAGGCCTCAAGACATAGTAGGTTAAAAGTAAAAGACACTTAATCAAACAGCATAGCAAACTTCGTGATAAGAAAATCCCACTTCATGCATGAGTGCACTCTTCTAAGATTATAGTACCAACAATAGAGGAAGACATTATGTGCAAAGAATAAGCATGGCTGGGAGATACCCATAGAAAGTACATATAGGGAACAACTATTGGCAGGGAACATGCATGAAGGGAAATCCATATAAGGATGAAGTGTGGCAAAGATGCATTCAGGGAAGGCACACATGTGGCAGGGGCAACTTATTCCTCAGATGTTACAGAGCTCCCAGAGTAACTTACTGATATAATTACATTGCTCTCTGTATTTCTTTGCTGGATTTTGAGTCTTAGATCTTGGCTAGGGATAGCCACTCTTCTGGTGATCACCGAGCTGCTCATCTGTAATTTTATTCCTTCAATTATTCAAACTCTTCAGAGACATCTGTTGCCTTTTGCTACTGTCTGTTGAGGGTACAAAGTCTCTTCTTGGCAATTAATCAATTAAATAACATTTGTCAAGTGCCTACTGAGTGTCATGTATTGTGTTAGGTTCTAGGAATTACATGATAAAAAGGAAACAGTCCTTGCTCTAAAGCACTTTACATTATATCGAAAGAAGGCAAGAGATGGTTAAATCTCTTTTTAGTAATAGACTAAATAAAGCTATGAACCATTATACCCCAAAAATCAGCCAACAAAATAAAAATCTAAATTAATATAGTATTGTAAGGTTTGCAAAATGTTTTATAGAAGTTCTTGTTTAATTTCACAACTATGGTGTGAAGTAATTGAAATAGATATTGCTGTCCCCATTTTATAGATGAAGAAATGGAAGTACAAAGAGATCAAGTGATTTATGCATGATCATAGAATTGGAATATGTTAGACCTGCTTCCTGCAACTTTTGCTGGCTTCAGAGGATAATATTTATTGTTTTTTGAGGTGTAGAAAGGGGAGGCAACTGGCCCATAGAAAAAGAATGCTTTGGAGTTTCCATCTTTGTCTCTTGGAACCCAGATTTAATGACTTCATTCATAGAATTCTTTCTGATAAATCAGAACTACCTCAAAAGCCAGTAGAAACTGCAGTCTAAGATGAAGTTGATTTTTTTTGGCTTATTTTTGTCTAGATACTGCTTGAAGTCCCTGAGAAAAGATTACTTTTGACTTCCTGTCATTACCCTGATCACCAATCTGTGTCCATTCAAATAATTTTGGGGACTCTACTCAAAACTTCAAAGGAGGCATGTGCATAAATTGGGGTGATGAAGCTCCTGTCAGTGCTCTATAATGGATCTGGAAGTCATGCAGATTAATCCAGGGGCAATGACAAAAAAGCTTGGTAAAGATTCTAAGGTTTTGAGCCTCAACCTTTGTCTACAGTCATGTCTTTATTCTGCATACCTGCCAGGAACAAAATTGCTTATGATTCTGGACAGCATCAAAGCACTGATCTCTCTGTATTTATTTTAAAGTGTTACTTTCTTTAATAGTTGTGGTGATTTTTTTCCATTATGGGAGTTGAGATTTTTTTTCTTTCTTTCTATCCCCCTGTCATTATTTTTTTAGGCAGGGTTATAAGTAAATAAATTTCCAAGTGGAGAATGATAGCAATCTGATTAACTGATGGAAATTAAGGTGTGAATGATTAATAGATTTAATCTTCCCTGGAGGGTTATTATATTATAACAATGGAATATATCAAGTCAAATGAAAATATGATAGGTAAAATGTGGGAAAGATATTTCTCACTAGGGAGATCATCCTTAAGCTACTTGTTTATTTCAGGAAAAACTATGGTGTTCCATACCATTCAAGAGACCATTTACCTTACTTAGGTACAAGGTTGATACTGGTTAGTGTTTGGGGTTCTTCTCCTTGAAGAGTCTGTAATCAAACTGGGGAGACAAAGTATAAGTTCTCAACTCTAATCTATGATGCTTTGACATTGCTGCTATTCTAGTGCAGGCCCTCATCACCCCATGCTTGATGATAGGTCTGCCTGCCCCAAGTCTCTCTCTGCTCCAATTTATCCTCCATTAAGTCACAAAAATGATTTTCCTAAAATGTAGATATGATCATGTCACGTTGCTTCCCCCACTCAAAAAACTCCATTAGCTTCCTACTGCTTTCTGGAACAAGTACAAAATGCTGCTTATAATCTAACCCCTTCCTACATTTCCAGTATTCTTAGACCTGACATGTAACTTTTTTTTAGTAACACTGGCCTTCTGGCTGTTCAGGAGCAAGAACACCATCTCTCAGACTCTGGTTGTCCCCTCTGCTGGAATGCTTTCCCTTCTCTGCTCTAGCTACTGACTTCCCTGGCTTCCTTTAAGTCTTAATTAAAACCTCATCTTTTGTTTTGCATAACTTCACATGTAGTTTCTTAATGGGACCAGGGGTGGGATGAGGGAGAAAATCTGGAACTCAAAAATTTTAAAAACAAATTGTTTTAAATGTAACTGGGGGGAAATATTAAATAAATTTATTAAAATCTCACCTTCTACAAGAAGCCTTTCCCAGTCCCTCCTAATTCTAATGCCTTCCTTTTGTTTATAATTTCCTATTTATGTGGTATATAGCTTGCCTTGTATCT
The DNA here is from genome assembly GCA_023553655.1 of Myrmecobius fasciatus. Taxonomy (NCBI): domain Eukaryota; kingdom Metazoa; phylum Chordata; class Mammalia; order Dasyuromorphia; family Myrmecobiidae; genus Myrmecobius; species Myrmecobius fasciatus. The sequence continues at coordinate 189,503 of JAJPUD010004126.1, read as the reverse complement.
ATTTGTTTACATCTTGTTTCTTCCATTAGATCGTAAGCTTCTTGAGGGCAGGGACTGCATTTTGGCTTTTGCTATTTTGCCATCATATCCCCAGCATTTAGCACAGTGCCTGGCATATAGTAAGTATTTAATAAATCTTTTTTGATTGATTAATCTGATATACACAAAACATACAGCAATAAAAGGAGGTTTATAATAAAATGCCAAAATACTTGCCTGTGGACAGGTATTTAATAATTTATTTCACAAACATTTGTGAAGTGTTGACCATAAGATACTATGCTAAGCACTGAAATAAAAAGAAAAAAACTATTTCTCTCTTTAAGGATCTTACAATCCATTCAAAAGAATAAAAACAGATGAGGCTATTTTAAGGATCTCATGGTACCAAAAAGGGGATACTAGTAAAGTACTGTGGGAATATTTGAGCAGAAATACTTTCTATTGTGTAGGGAAAGAAGGATCAGGGATAGATTTATGAAAGAGAGGCTAGCTAACCTGAGTCTTGAAGGAAAGATGAGGATTCTGAAAGAAGAAGATTGGGGGAGAGTTCATTATAGTAGTGATTGTCAAAGCGTGGTTAATGTGTGCCTAGGGATCCCTGAGACCCTTAAATTCAATATTCAAAAAAATTCAAAATAATTTCATAATAATAATGTTGCATTATTTGCCTATCAAAAATATTCTTCCATGTTCCAATTACATAGCTGCATGAGCCTAGATTTTCTTCAATTACTTCAATGAAAATCGTATATCACAAAAAATTGAATGAAGAAGCACATATGAGAAATTTCTAACTTTCTATTGAGCTAGGCATTAAAAAGATATTCAAAATATATAAAACAGTGTCACTCTTCTTACTTTTTAAAGAAAATATAATTTTTCATAAAATGTCATTTTAACTTGCAATGAGTTTATTATTTTATGTGAATAATAAAAAATTTTAAATTTAATTTAAAATTTTTATTAGTTTTAATTTCTTATTCAATAATTATTGATAAATATAGCCCACATAGACAAAAGCTTTTGGGGGTCTTCAATATTTTTAAGATTGTAAAGGGATCCTGAGGCCAAAAAGTTTGAAAACTGTTATGTTTTAGGCAAAGGGAAAGGCTAATGAAATAATAATAATAATAATAACAATAGCTAGCATTTAAGTTGTATTTTAAAGTTTATAAAGCACTTTAAATATGTTACATCATCTGATTGCAAAAGGCCAGACACAGGGAATGCTATTGAAGTGATGAATGTTGCAAAGAATCTTTCAATTCAATTCAACATACTTTTAATACTGACTAGGTGTCAGGTACTGTTGCTAGATGCTGGGGATACAGAAGTAAAAATGAAATAATTTCAGTCTTTAAGGATTATATATTTTTTATAGGTGAGAGACATTTATCTGTGAAAGAGTAGCATGAAAAACAAGGCAGAAGAGTTTTAGCCTTTATCCTGGAGGCAATGGAAAGCTGTTGAAAGTTCTGAAGCTTTGGAAAGATTGCCTTGGTAATGTGGGATGAAGGATGGTTTAGAGGAGGAAGGAAGACAAGCTAGGAGGCTCTTGCAACAATCCAGGTGACCTGGTCTGTCAGCTACTATATTTGAAAATAAACAATGTATGCACATAAACAGAAGATCAGACTGATGTAGGAGAGATCTGTGTGTATTGAATATAGGTTATCTGAAAGCATGCTTTAACTAGGATGGATGGGATCCTTAACCTTGTCCTCCCAACACTCCTCCCCCCCATCTTCCCATATATATACACACCTATACATCATCATTTTAAGGAATTTGGGCAGGAGCTGAGAAAAAACAGTCAAGATTAAAAACATCATATTCCCAATTTAAATGTCTTGAAACAAAATCATGTCCTATTTGCAACTGTAAACAAAGTCAGATTTTAAAAACAACATGGTATAGCTTTTAGAGCTGTCAGGGTAGTGAAATCTGAGAAGTGCAGTTGAGTTTCTAAGAAGAAGGGAGTTGATGGAACACTTTATGGGAGCCGGCCGCTCATTCTGATTTGTTTCTCTGCCTGTTTATGAATAATGGCATGGCTCCAGTCCTTATTAAATCAAGAGAGGAAAATATTTTAAAAACCAGCTAAATAGAATTTAATTTGCCATGTGGTAGGAATTAACAATGAATAATTCCTGCCTGCCTTTAAAGGGTCTGAGGGGCTGACAAGCCCATCTTTCTGCCTTTCAGCTCCAGCTCTGCTGGAGCTCTTGTAATCAAGGGTTGTGGATAGAGTCTGAACTTGGCCAGAACTGGCTCCAGAGCCAGTAATTCAGCACAACACATTTTGGATAAATATTTGACTTCAGTGGTTGGACTGAGGAACACAGCAAAATAAGAAACATTTGAAAGTTTTTTTTTTTTTTTTTTTTTACCCTCACAACTCCAAATGCCCACAAAGATGATTAAAGGATTGGAAAGCAGGACCTGGGAAAAGAGGATAAGAGGAAGTAGAATTGGTTACTTTGGAAAAGTGAAAACTGAATTAAAAATTTACTAATGAATTCTTCACCATTCACCAATTCAATTTCAATTCAAACATTAATTAAATACCTACTACTCCTACTATGTGTAGGACATTGGGATTAAAAAGGTCTGAGGGAAACAATACATGTCATTAAGAGGTTTATATTCTCCTGAATGAATTTAATCATACATTATCCCTTTCTTTCATTCAAAATTTAACAAGACTGACATTCTTACTAGTTCATACAGGGGACTCTATTTCCCATCTCTGTGCATTTGTTCTGGTTGTACCCTATTTCTAGAATGCACTCCCTCTTCACCTTTACAATTTGAAAATGATTGAGAAGGCATTTATGAAGATCTTATTTTGTGCCAAGTACTGCACTAAACTTTGGAGATAAAAATACAAGAGGAAGACAGTCCCAGCGCTGAAAGAGCTTCTTGCATTCTAAAGCTGAAAAACAGCACATATAGGAGACTTCTGGCCAGAGAAGTGTTTCAATGTGGGAAATCATAAGGTCAATGACTTTAAATGCAAAAAATTGTGTATTTTATTTTAGACAATGGAGAGGAATTGAAGCTTCTGGAGCAGAGAAATAACATAGTCAGACATGTGCTTTAGGAATATTAATTTGGTGGCTATACCAAAGCAGGATTAGAGAGAAGAGAAACTGGAGTCTGGGATATCAGAAACCTTTTGCAATAATGTAGATGAGACATTATGAGGGTCTGGAGTAGGTTCATTGTAGTATGATAAAAGAAAAAGGAATCTATATGAAATGATGGGCTTGCATGAAATAATGAGCAAAATGAGCAGAACCAAGAGAATATTGTGTACAGTAACAGCAATATTTTTAATAACTTTGAGTGATTTTTTGATTATTTTGATTTTTATAATTTTTTTGATCATTATAAATACCCAAATTAACTATAAAGGACCTATGAAGGAATGTTATCTACACCTAGAAAAAGAACTGATTAAAAAGTATGTAGAAGATGATTTTACTCACATAGCAAACACAAAGACACATACAGATATACATATGTTTGTGTTTAATGGTGACCATTTCTAATGTGGGGGAAAGGAAAAAAAAAGGAAAAAAAGAAATTTACATAACTTTATTATATATTTAAAATGAATAGAAAATTGTACATAATATGCAGGTTCAAGTGCAATAATCTTTTTTATATGCTATTTTATGGAACTTTTTGTTTTATTCCATAGATTAAAAATAAATAAAAATTTTAGAAAAAGAAAAAAGAAGAAAAGAACAGATATGAAAAATATTAAGAAATATTGAATGACTTGGCAAGTTATAGTATGTGGGAATATAGTGAGTGACAGTCAAGGGGTGATTCTTATTTAAGTTTGGAATCTGAAGTCTTAGGAGATATCCTTAAAAGAAAAATGGGAGTCAGGAGGAAGGGAGGTTTAAGCAGGATGACAAGAGTTCTGTTTTAAACAAGTTGAATTTGAGAGATGATCAGAGTATTTCCCAAGACAATTCCCTGGGAAATAACCATATTTAGGAGTAGAGTATGAATGCTGCTACTGCAAATGACCTAAGAAGTACCTAGACTGATTGAAGAAAAATTGGGAGAAAAAATTACATGAAAATATGGCAAGAGGTAGTACTCAGAAAGAAGGGGTGGTAGTCAGAAATGTTAAATGCTGAAGGAAGGTAAAGCATGAGGACTGAGAAAGGACCATTCAATGTAGAATTAAGAAATAGAGAAATTGGGTTGGGAGGACAGATGTCAGATCAGAAGGGACTGACAAATGGTGGGATGTGATAAAGTAGGAGCAGAGAATATAGACATCTTTCCCCCAGGAATTTGGCTTTGAAATGATGGAGAGATACAGGATAGTAAGATGAGGAAATGGTAGGGTCAAATGAAAGTATTTTTAAAAAATATGCTTTGTTTATTTTGAAATTCAGTTTTTAAAATTTTGGATTCCAAATTCTTTCCTTCTCATCTGCTTCTACCCTTCCAATTGAGAAGGCAAGCAATATGATATCAATTATACATGTAAAATCATGCAAAATATATTTCCATATTAGTCATGTTATAAATAAATCAAGAAAAATAAAGAGAAAAAAGTATGCTTCAATCTGTCGTCAGAATTAACCAATTTTCTCTATGGTGAATAGTGTTTTTGATCATAAGTCTTTTGGAATTGTTTTATATTATTGTATTGATTAGAGTGGCTAAGTCTTTCACAATGGATTATCATTATAATGTTATTGTTACTATGTACAATGCTCTCCTGCTTCTGATCATTTCATTTTTCATCAGTTCATGCTCTCCTCAGATTTTTCTGAAATCATCTTGTGCATCATTTTTTATAGAAAGATAGAATTTCATCATAATCACAACTTGTTCATCCATTCCTCAATTGATGGTCAGTTTTCAATTTCAAGGGACAGATTTTTTTTTAAATGATGATGGAAAAAATAGGTATGTTTGAAGACAGCAGTAACTGGACAAGGAAAGATTGGAAGTTAGGGAAAGAGAATAATGATGATGGGGAGGGGGAAATTCCTGGAAGATACAAGAGGAAATGGGATTGAATATATAAGTAAAGATGTTGGATTTGGCAATGAGAAAGGACTTTACAAGATTGGAGTAAAGGAGAAGAGGATTTGAAATTTGAATTAAAGTTCTCTGTTGTTATGAAGGGGAAAGATGATAGAGTAAGTACTTGGAAAGAGAGGGGAAAGTTTGGAATAGCTACTTTGGGAGGATACAGTCAAAGTTTTGGCAGGCCAACTGTGAGGGTTCAGTTGATATTGGATAATGTAATTTGTGGTAGACCCAGTCAGCATGGTTCTATAATTTTTTCCAATTGTATTCAATACCAGAAGAACAAAAGATGAAAAGGCAGAGGATGAGAGAAACATAGGTTTATAGTTTGGTGGGGGTTAGAAATGATATAACAATGGGTAAGGGATTGAAAGACTGAGAGCAGTATAAGGTTTTATTGATGAACTAATGGGTTGAGATTTTGAGTATCAAAATAGAGGGATCCTGGGTCAAGCTTTTCAACTCAGTTTAGGGCACTAAAATATAGATTAGGAAATAAATTTAGAGCTATATCTACTCCTATTCATTGTTCCTTTCAAGGAGAGAATCTTTTTGAACCATCCTGGGTATGGCATAGACACTGAACTTGATTTTCCTTTTTGTTCTTTAAAAATAATTTATTTTTAATTTATGGAATAAAACAAGCATTTTTTATAACAAAGTACAATAAAAGATGATTGTAATGAAACTGCAAATCTAATATGTACAACTTTCTATTCCTTTGAATATACAATAAAATTATATACATTTTTCTTTTTTTTCTCCCCCTCACTTTGAGATGGTTTCCATTATACACAAATAGGTATATATGTATGCATATACACACAGAAAACAATTGTTAAATTATTCTATACACACTTTTACTTATCAGTTCTTTTTTTCTGGATACAGATGCCATCTTTCTTCATATATCCTTTATATTTAACCTAATTTTCAAAGTACCTCTCCTCTGAACATTCACTTCCTTTTGGTAGTGAACTTGATTGTAAGGTACCCAGGCTAATAGGTCCTCAAGGTTTATTACAACATCTCTGATGCCAGCCTTAGAGCAAAAGTCCAAAGTGTCAGAAAACCTGGACCAGTCTTAAAGAAATTCGGAAATTTGCGGGTTTGTTTTCTAGCTTTCCTCTTGGAATTCTTTGTCCTTCCCCATTGTGCTCATAAAATTTCAGCAAAAGCATCTGAGAGGTCTTCTTTTCAACTTCCTGTTGGTTGTGTGAATTCTTTTTTTTTGTAGAGTAGCTTTGTCATTTCTATTAGAACACCTCTAGTGAGAGAACCATTGCCTTCTAGAGCTTTTATGCTGTTTACTCTGTTGTATGACACCATGGCCTGCCCCCTTTTACTTACTAACGGGGTTCTCTCTTCCTCTCATCCACACCTATTTCCTCTGTGACATAAAATCTCCTATTCCTTTAGGGCCACTTTGCTAAGGTCTCCTATAGGTTTTAAGAAGAGACTTTTAACACACTAAGTGTAAATGATTGATGGACTAACTCATGGGTTACCTGCATTAATCTTTCAATGCTCCTCTTAAATTTTGGTGCCAAGAAGTGGGCACGATTTTCCACATGTGACCTGATTATTAGAATCATAAAGCTATATAATACAATATGACTATCCCAATACTCTACTTGTCTCCCCTCTACCCTTCACCTCCCTTGCCTGTGTTCTTAGATATTGAGTATCCTCTTTATTCCTTCTTTCAGAACTTATTCCTTAGAAAAGAATCTGATATCAGTCATTTACTACTCAGGGTGAATGTCAATCCCTAGTTTTCTTCTCTAAGGAATAATTGCTTTTCCCTTTTCTTAATTATAGGGATCATCTACAATTAGTCTGACTTTTACATTTCTTAGCCTTGAAAGGCAGGCTGGCATAGTGAAATGAGAGGACCTATATTTGAATTCTCACTCTGCAAATTACCACTTCCATTTCTTTGGGAAATTCAAAATGTAAGTCTCTTTAGCCATCATATTTCTTATTTTAAAAGTGATCCTTTTTTTTAAGGTCCTTTGCAATTCTAAATCTCCATTACCATTTAGTGATGAAAAGTGTACTTGGTTTTTGTTTTTGTTATTAGCTCTATATACTTTGATTATAACAGAAATCATTAGAAACCTGTCTGTTATTGAAGGAGAAATGCATCTAGCCCCCAGTGTCTTCTGGAAACATAACTTGAGTCACCTGCTTTCTTTCTGCAACAGCTAAGGGGGCCCATCACATTCCTAATGGGGTCCTGACATCCACATGCATCAGGAAATATCTGGAAAGCATCAGGAATACCCAGGAAAAAAAGTTTGACTTTTGGAGCTTTTGGAGTTAATTTCAGGTCAGTGCCTCATATTTCTCTGATGAAGTTAAGCTGCTGTGCAGTTCTGCCTCAACCAGTCGAACATTTAACTTCAAGACTCACAGTTCCACATTATGATGAACTTCCATTCTAAATACCATTGAGAGATATAGAGAATTCTGTAAGAATTCTTGAAGGCTAGGTCACTTTAAAGCATTTGCTGAAATTTCTCCATTTTTACAATTATTTTCTTTTTATAGATTATTCCAATTGCTTTTATTTCCATTTGATATCTGGGATCATGGGATTCAGAATTGGAAGAGACCTTAGAAATAATAATAATATAATAATAATAATAATGGTTGGTTCTTGGTTGTTGTCCTTTGTTACTGAAAAGGATCAAAATAATTTCACTATGTTAGAGTTGAGTTAATGTGTCCGACTGTGACTGAACTAATTCAATTTTGCTTTGCTCATAGAGCACAGCACCTTCTCTGAAAAGGGCACTTTATGTTGGGCAGTCCTGTGCTAGTGTCTCCTATGTTATAAAATCAATTCTAAAATTCTTAAGAGGCACCTTGAAAATGTCCTTGTATCACTTTTCTGACCACCTTTTGGGTGCTTGTTTTGTGTGAATTCTCCATAAAGTAGTCTTTTTGGCAAGAGTGCATTTGGAATTTGCATGATGTGACCAGCCCAACAGAGCTGCACTCTCTGCTGATGCCTGAATTTAAGAAAGGACCTCAGTATCTGCTATTTTATCCCACTGGAGGATCTTCAGAATCTTTCTAAGATAATTCAAATGAAAGAGATTCAATTTCTTGGGATGGCACTGGTAGACTGTCCAGGTTTCACAAGCATGAAACAATGAGATCAGCACAATGGCTCTATAGACCTTCAGTTTGGTAGTCAGTCTAATCCTTTCCTTTCCCACACTTTCCTTCAGAACCTCCCAAAGACTGAGCTAGCTTTGGCAATGCATGTATCAATCTCATTATCAGTAATGATAAGTACTTTACAAAATATTAACTCATTTGATCCTTATGGCAACCCTAGGAGATAGACATTATCATTGTCCCCATTTTTTTTTTTTTTTACAATTGAAGAAACTGAGGTAAGTGACTTGCCTAAGGTAACAGCTAGTAAATATCAGAAATCAAATTTGAACTCAGTTCTTGTTGACCTTCCATTATGTGCATTGCGCACTGTGGTAACACCTAGCTGCTACTCCAACCCCTTCATTTTATGGGAAGAAAGTTATTAAATACCTATTTTAGTGGGTAGCTGCATGATGTGCTGAACAGAGAACTGGCCACAGAGTCAGAAAGACCTGAGTTCAGTTTTTGACTCCGGTATATATTAATTGTGTGACAAGTTACTAAATTTCTGGACAAGTCGTTAAATTTCTCTGTGTCCCAGGGAATTCTCAAATACTATAAGTAGGAGAAAAGGTCTGGTTTCTCTGGCAGAGATAGTTTTCTTCCCTCGAATTCCTTTTACCTATGGAATCACAGATGCAGGTCACTCCTCCTTTCTCCTCTTCCTCACACCCCACCCAAATATGTAAGACATCCAGCTAGATGCTGTAATGTAAAGACAAAGCCAATCAGTTCCCGTTCTCAAGGAATTTATGTTCTACACTGACTCACACATTTTGTCTGAGGTTGTATCCAAGATAAGTATCCAGAGCTTAACACTTTCTTTGTGATCTACAATATTATGGTATCTTAGAGGAAAATAGGATGATTCAATAAACCTATTTGTAACAAGGATTTGGAGCTTGCACAGAACACTTATGATTGCAAGTTTTCATGTGAAGACTATTTCCAGGAGATTTTCTGGGACAGTTGGGTGATAGAATGTTGAGCCTGAATTCAAATCTAGACTCAGACACTTCCTAGTTGTGTGACCTTCAGGAATAATATTTCAGACTCAGATAATGGTAGCTGAGACATGAACTCTTCTGACAGCAATGCCACATGAACTTAATGGGGCTATGTCAGAACTAGGCAAAGTTTGAATGCCTTCTTCTCAGAGAGTGTGCTTCCAAGCTATTAAAATAGCTTGCTGTATCTTAGAAGGAAATATCCTTTTGTAAAAGGTAATTAATACTAACTGGTTAAATGGAACTAGAGTACTAGTAACTGGCACTTAAACATAGAAGGAACACAGCCATTGGGGGTTTGAGTTGAAGATTAGAGGAGAGAACTGATATTTCTAGAAACCTGAAGAAGCAGGTATAGCTTGTCTGGCTCAGGGAACATGAGCCAAAACATACTTGCTACAAATCAATCCACAGTTTTGTATTAAAAGAGTCGATCATAGGCACCTTGATCTCTTACTCTCTCCTCCCCCACTGTTCCAAGAAAGATTTTTGTAACTCATACATCAACTGAAAATAATTTAAAGGATGAATCTACCAGGGCTATTTAAATTTTACCAGGGTTCACAGTGTTAAGTAAAAGGATAAAATTTTAATTGTAAAATTTCAACTGTCAGTAGAGAGGCAAGAATTTGGGAGAGACATCAAAATTTGTATCTCATAAGCAGATAGCTGCTCATGTAAGTTTGCCCTCATCCTTTCTATAATTTTCCTAAAGCACTTCAAGCATAGAAATCTCCTCTGTGAATTAGACTGGAAAGTATGATGAGAGAGAATTATTTTAAAAATCCTTGATTTCTTTTAAAATCAGGAACTCTTCCTCATGCTACTATTTCAGAACTTTGTAATGGTCAGTGAACTGTATGAAATGTAGCTTCAAAATAATGGACCCAATATTCTAAGAAGCTTGCTAGAATTTAGATTTTGTCAAGGCTCTGTGAACACTATCTCACAAGATCCTCTGCCCTGACACTGACATGCCCAAGAGAAAAAAAGAAAGGATTCAGAAGATTTTGTTCAAAAGTAGAAAAGGTATTAGATATGGGTTTTAAAAGATATGGGTTAAAATCCTGGGACTCTCACTGCCAGTATGACCATAGACATGTCTCTTACTTATTTGCAAAGAAGTGGTATTAGATTAGAAAGTGGTCTCCAAACTGTGACCTGAGAATCAAATCTGCCTGTTTTTCTATGGCTAGTGAGCTAAGAATGCTTTTTTTTAAACATTTAAAAATGCAATAATTTTTTTTTGTTTAATTGCTTTTTGAAAACTTTTATTTATTTATTTATTTATTTTTTGCTTTTTGCTGAGGCAGTTGGGGTTAAGTGACTTGCCTAGGGTCACACAGCTAGGAAGTGTTAATGAAAACTTTATTTTAAAATTTGAAAACCATTTCTAGCTCCTTGGTATACAAAAACATGGGATGAGCCAGCCATAGACTGCAAAATGTAGTTTGTCCTCCGATCTCTAATGTTCTTTTTGGTTCTAAATAAATGATTCCCCAAAACTGTTACTGACTCTGTCATAGAGTCATCATAGGCTGTTTCTTTGATGTACTATGTGCCTTCTGTCTTAAGCAAGTTATAGCATAACTCAATGTGCAAGGCCTTTCCTAAGGATGAATACAATTCAGAGAAATATCAATATAGAAAGCCTCACAAGTAGCTAGATTTTTAAAAGTTTTACCACTGTTTCACAAGACCTCATCTTATCACTTGCTTGCTCCTTCCCATTACTGACCACAGCTCTAGTCACAGAGTAAAGGGTAGTTTATGGAATATTAACCAAGAGGTCTAGGTTATCTCTACTTTTATAAGTTGTCTACAGGGAAGCCACAGAGTAGGAAAGGGACTGATGTGTTTGTTAAGGCTAATGGTGGTGTAGTGGTTATAGAGCCAGGCCTATAATTGGGAAGACTCTTCTTCCTAGGTTAAAATATACTTCAGACACTTACCGGTTGTGTGACTCTGGATAAAGTCACTTAACCCTGTTTGCCTCAGTTTCCTCCTCTGTAAAATGAGCTAAAGAAGGAAATGGCAAATTTCTATAGTATCTTTGCCAAGAAAACCCCAAATGAGGTCATAAAGAGTAAGACATGACTAAAATGATGAAACAACCACACCTTACACATGCTAAGATTTCTGCTTCTCCCCTCAAAGGGAGAGTCAATGTATGACCTGGCTTTTCCATACATTCTCAAGGGAATGTACTGTGGTTGCCATGGATTTACATACTTGTTGGTTGGCCATCTTCTTCAGTTCACACCACTATAGGTCCATGCCAAATATCTCACTACATTCTTATCTACCTTATTTTCTTTCTCTTCTTTTTAAAGGCTGGTTTATGCTCAAAGTTGTGCTTATGTTGAATGTGGGGCAAACTACAAACTACTACTTTCCATTCTCCTTGACATTTCTCAATCCTAGACCAAATCTTCAATAAAAAAAATCCAGCCTGCTGGGAGCTTCTCAATCTTTTAAGCAAAAGCTCCTTGGGTGACTCAAGATTCTAATTTTTATAGTGATGTTGTAAGAGAGTGTAAGATAACCTTTGTGGAACAGCCAAGGGAAGTACACCAATGTGAGCTATAATCAAGGTAACCAATCAATTAATACAATTTATTACATATTTTATTATGTGTTAAGCACTGGGGATATAAGAAAGGCAAAAGGCAGTTCCTGCTGTCAAGGAGTTTACAATCTAATGGGAGAGACAACATATAAACTCACATATAAAAAGAAAGGTATATACAGGATAAATATGGAAAAAAGAGGGAAAGAACTAGAACTAAGAAGGTTTAGAGAAGGATTTCTGTAAAAGGTGGGTTTTTATTTGTAACTAAAGGAAATGAGGAAGATCAGTGGAGGAAGTGGAGGAAGGAAAACATTCCAGGATTGGAGGACAGCAGAGAGAATGCCCACAGACAGGGCACCAGAGGCACTGGATCAAAGCATATATGTTGGGGAGTTAGGTGTAAGAAAACTGAATAGGTAAGTGGGGGCTAGATTATAAAAAACTTTGAATACCAAAAAGAGCATTTTGTATTTGTTCCTGGAGGCAATAGGGAGCCACTGGAGTTTATTGAGTAGGAGAATGGCATGCTGAATTCACTTCAGTGGTTGAATAGAAGATGGACTAGGATGGGGAGAAACTGAGGCAGGCAGACCTACCAGCAGGTTATTGCAATAATGAAAACATGAGGCAATGGAAGTTTCCATTGGAGTAATGATAGTATCATAAGAGAGAAGGGGGGTATATTTAGGAAATGTTGCAAAGGTAAAATCAGTGGTTCTTGGCAGCAGTTTGAATATTGGCTAAGGTGGTGAAAGAGAGTGAGGAATCCAGGATGAAATAGAAATTTTGCCACCTGAGCCCAGGCAGCCTGAACCTAATTTCTTCTAGAGACCATGTTGACAACTTTGCAAACTATCTAATTTGAGTGATTTCCTCTTATTAGTTAAGAGGAATAGTTTTTCTCCCACATAAGTCTCTCTTTGACAGATCTCCCTTTGGCCCTGATAACTTATTCTGGGATACTCTTTCTCAGAAGGGCATGCCCCAAGTTACTGCCAAGCTGGGAACAGGATGATTTCTCATGGTTCTCAAATGATTATAGTCTCTGTCAAAATAGTCTACTTTATTCCCAGAAAAGTTTCCATTGTGTTATCAGCAGCTTCATGCCTTCAAGACTTTTTTTTCCTGACCCTGATAGACCTTCTTCCCCAGACAGTGGCTGCCTATATTATTGTGCTCTAGACATCTGATGCACTTGTGCAAGAGAAACAATTTAAAGCCATACTCTGGGAAACAATTTACTGGCTAGTTTCACATCTACAGATCCTAAAGCTCCCTTGTCTTCCTGACTGCATCCTTCTATGGTCCCTATCCCAGAGCAATAGTAGTGCTAGTTTAGTTTATTTATTTATTTATTTTGCTTTTTGCTGGGGCAATTGAGGTTAAGTGACTTGCCCAAGATCACACAGCTAGGAAATGTTAAGTGTCTGAGACCAGATTTGAACTTAGGTCTTCCTGACTTCAAGGCTGGTGTTCTATCCACTGCGCCACCTAGCTGCCCCGCTAGTTTAGTTTATTAGAAGTATAATACAATATATGCTTCCAGCTAATGATCTGAGATCTATAATCAAACCAAATATCTCATTTTTGGAATGGACTGCCTTATGTCTCCATTTAACATTGCTACTGATTGACTTAGATCAAAAGATCCTTCTCTGGCTCAAATTCCTTTTTATGTGTTATATCCTTCTATTAGGATGGGAGCTTCTGAAGAATAGGGGCAACTTCCCTTTTGTATGTATAACCCAAATTCTTAGCATGTTTATATAGTACACATACTTGTCTTCATTAGTTCAAACCAGAAGTACAGGCCCATGGAACTGTCACTTTTTCAGGGATTTCAGTCTCCTTTGACCCTTATCTGCATGAGCTTGGTGGGGTCTTCTAACATCCCGGAGTGATTATAATGCTTTCCTGCTCTTAGACTGTCCCTTCTTGTCCTCTAGGTGATCCTTCAATTCTACTATCATACCAATTCTACTATCATACATAATCTTTATTCTCAGGATTCCATGTTAAGTGGTCCCCTAAGTTCTTATTTAAGTCCTTTTAAACATTCCCATCAACATGTCTGCTACTTTCAGATAGCTCTCAGTTAATGGAATTCATTTATAGAAATACACGTTCATTTTTCTTTTTGGAAGGTAAAGATGACATTAGCTGTATTCCACATCTAATGAGGATACCCTCAAATGGCCAGAAACCTGATTTTATACTGTATATATTTATAAAGGATATACCTTCTTCAGAGGAACCTCCTTCAGAGGAATTACCTAATATCGAATGCATCTTCACTTGCTTACAGTTAAGATATTTCCTTGTCAGATCTGCTGAAAAGCTTTGTGTTTGGGATTAAAAGACCAGCTTCTACTGGTTTAGTAAAGCAAGTGGATGTTTCCTTTGTATTTGGAATATGAGATTCCAAAGTATGATTTGGGTAGCAGGAGAATTGCTAGGGAAGGTAATGCTGGTACTACTCATCATGCTGACCTATTGAGATATTCTTGGCATGTCACAAGCTGAGGGACCATCATAGCTGTTTACCAAGCCATGGATAATGTCGGTATGACTTTTTGGAGTTATAGGTTTGTGGCTTGTGAAGTCTATGCTGCTGGCTTTTATTCATCAAAAATTATAGGGACAAGATTTAAAAGATGTTATCAAGTACACAGCTGTTATTGACTTTGAGACATAGATTCATTATTGTCGAAACTTCTGGTATATTCCATACCTGAGACATAAAGCAGCTCACTACACAACCATTGTATGAATCTTTCCCCAAACTCAAATATAGCACCGGGAAATGCAAATTCAGACAAACAAGTAAAAGCACCCAAGTAACCAAACTTCCAGAGTAGTATTATTTGTGATAACAAAGGCTCACATTGCTCTCTTACTAGTCAGTCAAAACCACCCAACTTTCCAGTCATATTGTAATGACCAGCCCAGAGAGCATTGCTTTTATAAACTACTTGTAGCATCCCAAGAGATCAATGAAAGCCTTTATTAAAGTTATTGGCAACATTTGCTGCCTTATGGTTCTCAGCCTCAAGTTTCTGTCTTTCTATTTGTGATAACACACATTCAAATGAATCCTGACTCCTTTAAGGCAATTGCTTTGAACATGCTTATTCAAAGGATGCTGTCACTGCTTAAAATATTTTTCTCCATCCATTTTGAGAATGACCATTTCTGTTCATTTGAACTTCTACAGTTTTAACAATTTGCCATTCTTTGAAGGTGGATTTGCTTTTGGAAAATAAATTTACGTGAAGTATGTAAAATAAAATTTACTTTGAAAATTAAAAGGGCATTTGGAATCAAATCTTGTGGCTAAATTGAATATTCAATTTGGACTTTGGCAAAAAAAAAAAGAGGCTAATTTTCTGTTGTGCTTCATAAACTGCTTCTGAAGACAATTACAAGAGAGGAGTTACTTTTTTATGCAATTGCAACATCCTTGGACTAAGTTTGTAGCTCCTCAAGATTATTACTTTGGAGGAGAGCTCTCATAGGAAGGTATACATTCTTGTAATGAGTATTAACCATTGGAATTCTCTAAATTCTTTTATCTTTAGAATATAACGTCCATTAGTTATTATCAAGTTGGACCATTGTGTCGGTGTTAATTAGCAGCTCTGTTCCCAACCTAACAGTTTATTTAACAGATGGCTGCTGTCTTTAGCAGGGGCCCTTAGCACAACAAAATTGTGTTTGTTGAGACTGCCAAAGTGATAAATCCTCCTTGTGTTTACTCTTTAGTCCCCAAGGTTAATTGTTTTTCCTAGAACCAACAAAGGGACTCCTTGGTGTACTAACAGTGTCTAATGAGTTGAATTATGTAAACAAACCATTAGATTGACAACAAATATGTCCTTACAGGCCTACTCTACTAGTTTTCTGGATTGTTGATGAATATTTGCCATATAGCATGGACGGTCTGGCCTTAGGGAGACATACTTCAGTCGTAGATAGCTTTTGCCTTAAGTGCTAAGGCAAATACCAAGAAGTCTGTATCTAGGAGCTAATATGAAATAAAAATATTCTTTATGGAGAGTTTTTGGGGACTGGTCTGGGAACTGTATACTCTAGAAGAGGTGCTACATTTCTTGAGGCTTCTCTAGAAAGAAACTGAAATATTACAGGCCCCCATGATTTGTGTATTTCCATAAGTTAGAGAGTTCCTCTCTATGCTCTAAGTGTCCTTTCCAGATAATCATGTCTTTCCAGATCTGAAAATGGGAAGTCATGTTAATTAATATGTTGTGATTAAAAAAAATCCCTTGAGGTCACAAAGGTTGAGTTCATTAGGTATTGGAAGCCCTAATTTCCCTCAATGATTTCATTAAAAGGGAACCAAGGCAAATATAGAAGAAAAGAGAAGAAAGAATTTTAACATGGAAGAAAACAAATAAAACCATAAAGCTTTTATTAAACACTTTATTAAAAATTTGTATACTGTGTGAGACCCTTGTGGGGATCCAGATCCAAGACAATTTCATTCTATGAGATAAGCATAATTTTTTTCTCCCAGGGGAAAAGCACAATTCCAGAAATTCTGAATGTGTATGGTAAGAAAGTCAGTGAAGTATTTTGTCAAGTGGATATTATGATCAAGGACAAGACTGTTCTTAACACTCATCTTTCATCCTAAAATATATTAGGGGAAGTGGCTTCTATAGTGATCAGAACAATATATTTAAGTATCAGGAAGACTTGTGTTCAAATATGAGCTTTACTCAACTTCCTCATTTTGCCAATGAAGTTAACAATAACTTCAGTATGTATCTCAGGGGGTTATTATTATACGGCTCAAATGAGGTTCTGTTTGAAAGGTCTTTTATATGTTGAAAATATTATGTGTAGCAGGTATTCTTTTTGTTTGAGAGATTATTGGAATGTTCTGGACCTGAAAGCATCTTTCCCACAACTAATCCTGTCATACTACTTGAAGTTAGAGTCACTTAGCATGACATAGTAGAATGAAAGAGCTTCTACTATTAGAGGTCTTGTGCTAATATTCTATCTCTCTTTACTTGTGTGAATTTGGACAAATTATTTTTTGGCTCAGTTTTCTCTTCCAGTAAAATGAAGAGATCAGAGTAGGTGACCTCTGATGTCTCTTCTGCTCTGATGTTGACTCTCTGATTGTATAATCAATCAATAAATTAATAAATATTTATTAAGTACCTGTCATGTGCTAGACCCCTAGGATATAAAGACAACGATGAATTTCTCAAGGAACTTGCATTCTATGAATTCATCGTTACCAGAAAGCCTTGTTAAAAACACACTTAAGTCTTATAGGAGAGACAATGAAATACAGTGGTCTGAATGAGAGCAACTAAGGACATTCAAATGAGACCACCACTAACAGAAAATGCCATGTTCTTCTTTTTTCTTGTCCTTAAGGAATTCCCTGAAGTTTTGATAGTAGGAGATAGACTCACCTCAGATATAGTTCAACAGGTTGAATCAGGAAGAAAATGGAATGCATGAGACTTTGACTTTAACTTATTTTGTCTTTCCCAAGAAAAGGAGGATTAGATATAGATGACATCTAGTCTAACACCCTGATTTAAAGTTTAGGAAACTAAGGCCTAGAGAGATTAAGTGAATTGCCCATAGTTGTGTAGGCAGTATCAGAGACAGGATTTAAACCAAGATCCATTGACTTGGGTTATAAAACATCTTGGACTCATTGCATCCCAATACAGGATAAGGAATAATATCAAATATTCCATATCAAAGAGATGAATCTTTTGTCTGATCTTGTGCCAAATGTGTCAATATCAAGGAATTGAATACAGATTTTATTGACTTTAAGTCTGGTGTCATTCACTTTATCTCAAGTTAGGACTAAGTAATATGAGCAAAAGCACTTTCCCACTTGGATAAAACTACAGGTCCTTTTATTAATACATGCCCATTAATGTAACCATGTAGAACAAATTTAGGTATGTAATCAGTATATGCTCTTTCTTCCCCTCCCTATCATCCCCTCCCTTCTTCTCTCCCTAGTCCTCTCCTCTAGTTTCCTCTTCTTTTCTCTCTCTTTTTTTTTTTCCTGTCCTGTCCTTTCTGGTCTTATCCTTCTCTTCTATTTCCTTCACACACACACCCCCCTCCGCCCCACCCCTTTTCTTTCTTTCCTTTTTATACAGAAAAGGAAATTGTGGCCCAGGACAGGGTGGTCAAATGACTGAGCAAGGTCACACAGACAGTTGTAGCATTTACATTCTCAAGATCATGCAGATAACAGAATCATGGGATCTTAGTTGTCTGATTCTAAATTAAGGACTCTTTCCAATATACTGTGCTGCCTTTCTCTATGGTAACTTTTATGAGGTTGGTTTTTTTTTTTTTTTTTTTTTTATCTGTTTTAATGCCATGAAGAAGAAATTGCTTTAATTCTGATAGGGATTTTTCTTTTGCATCTGTCCGTTTCTTGCTTGGCTGTTTGTCTGCCTTATAAGAGGAGACCAGGCAAATCTTGGGCACTCATCATTAATAAATGAAGAGATGTTGCCTTGTTGTGAGTTTCTTTTTTTAGCATATACGGTAAAATTCAGTGAATCTGAGCAGACTGATACCATATCCCTTGATCAGTGCTGTTGGGATTAGTTGCAAAAAGTGATTTCTATGAGTTTCAGATAAGTAACCATTTTTACCTACTGCAGGTAGTCCAACCTCTGTCAGATGATTGGACCATCTTTTTTCCTAAACTCTGTCCCTACAGAGAGCTCCCTGGCAAGACTGCATTCACTCCACCATACTCTTCATTACTTATGGGAAGATCTATCTGTCTGTCTGTTTACACGAATATATGTATGTATATATGCATACAGACACATATATGTATGTGTACCCACATATATATGTATTTATGTATACCCACAGATACATATATATACATAAATGTATATTAATATATATTTATCTATACTCACAGATACAGATATATATATATATCATATACATATATTTACACATACACACACATATATATATCTGTATCTGTGCATATACATATATTATATTCATATGAATGAGACAGGGTATCTACCTTCAAGCAGCTTTCATTCTAAGTGAAAAGAAAGGACATAGACAAATAAACAGTTTAAAAAAGCACAGCAGTCTATGACAGGTAGTAAATGAATAGCAGCAACATTAAGTGGTATAAAGAGCTAGAGCAGGAAGATATCAGTAGGAATTCATGGAGAGATAAGACTTCATCTAAACCTGGAGAAATTGTGTGGTGAATTCCACTTGATATTGATAATGGTAGATTTAATGGAAAACTAAGCATTATAGATTGCAGTGGAAATGTTTTTCACCTTGTGCATGTAAAAATTACCTTTGCTGTGGATTACAAAATAAGTGAATCTCTTATGTGAATAAAAGATAAGCCCTGACCTGAATGGAAATTTCATGGGAAATGTTGGATATTTATTCTATGACTTTAATAAACATTAACCTCAGAGAGGAATGTTCTTTAGTTCCTTGGACTAGTACCCAATAGTGGACTAAAGGGAAGTTGTAAAAGTCAATATTATCTCAACAAACAAATTCTCTGAAGTAAACAAAGCTCTGTGGATGTTTTTGCAGATTATGGGCCTTGTAATTCATTGTGGGATGAAGAGTGATGGTCCATTGAATAACAGAATCATAGAGAACATCAGTGCTTGAAAGGTTTCTAGAGATCTAACCAGGGTTCAGTTTTATGGATAAAGAAACTGAGACTTAGAGAAATGAAGGAAATTGCCACAAGAGAAGAAAAACCTAGATTAGGAAAAAAAATGCAAATGAGGGTGGCCTAGCTGTACCAGATCTAAAACTATATTATAAAGCAGTGGTCATCAAAACCATTTGGTACTGGATAAGAAATAGAGCAGTCAATCAGTGGCACAGGATAGGTTCACAGGACAAAATACTCAATGACAATAGTAATCTAGTGTTTGATAAACCCAAAGACCCCAATTTTTGGGATAAAAACTCACTATTTGACAAAAACTGCTGGGATAATTGGAAACTAGTATGGAAGAAACTAGGCATTGACCCCCACCTAACACCATATACCAAGATAAGGTCAAAATGGATTCATGATCTAGGCATAAAGAATGATATTATAAGCAAATTAGAACAATGTAGGATGGTTTACCTCTCAGACCTGTGGAGGGGGAAGGAATTTGTGACCAAAGAAGAACTAGAGATCATCATTAATCACAAAATAGATAAGTTTGACTATATCAAGTTAAAAAGTTTTTGTACAAACAAAATGAATGCAGACAAGATTAGAAGGGTAGCAGTAAACTGGGAAAATATTTTTACATTCAAAGATTCTGATAAAGACCTCATTTCTAAAATATATAGAGAATTGACTCAAATATATAAAAATTCAAGCCATTCTCCAAATGATAAATGGTCAAAAGATATGAACAGACAATTTTCAGATGAAGAAATTGAAACTATTTCTAGTCACATGAAAAGATGCTCCAAATCACTATTGATCAGAGAAATGCAAATTAAGACAACTCTGAGATACTACTACACACCTGTCAGATTGGCTAAAATGACAGGAAATGATAATGATGAATGTTGGAGGGGATGTGGGAAAACTGGGACACTGATACATTGTTGGTGGAGCTGTGAACGGATCCAACCATTCTGGAGAGCAATCTGGAACTATGCTCAAAAAGTTATCAAACTATGCATACCATTTGACCCAGCAGTGTTTCTACTGGGCCTATATCCCAAAGAGATTTTAAAGGAGGGAAAGGGACCCACATGTGCAAAAATGTTTGTGGCAGCCCTTTTTGTAGTGGCAAGAAAGTGGAAATTGAATGGATGCCCATCAATTGGAGAATGGCTGAATAAATTATAGTATATGAATGTTATGGAATATTATTGTTCTATAAGAAACAACCAGCAGGATGATTTTAGAGAGACCTGGAGAGACTTGCATGAACTGATGCTGAACGAAATGAGCAGAACCAGGAGATCATTATACACGACAACAACAATACTATATGATGATTAATTCTGATGGTCATGGTTCTCTTCAACAATGAAGTCATTCAAACCAATTCCTATTGTTCAGCGATGAAGATAGTCATATAAATCCAGAGAGGCCGGAAGGAACTGAGTGTGGACCACAACGTAGCATTTTAACGCTTTCTGTGAATATTTCCATGCATTTTGTTTTCCTTCTTAGGTTGTTTTTTTT
>JAJPUD010004126.1:111611-168357 GCA_023553655.1 Myrmecobius fasciatus | reverse complement strand
GGGGGGGGGAAGGAGGGGAAAAGCTTGGAACAAAAAAGAAAGTTTTTGCAAAGGTCAATGTAGAAAAATCACTCATAAGTTTTGTAAATAAAAAGCTTTTAATAAAAAAAAAAGAAAAAAAAAAAAAGAAAAACCTAGATTAGAAACCAGATCTCTTGGCTTCCAATTCAGAGGAGAAAATTCTGATTTATTTTCAGGGGATTCAGTTCCACATGACCCTCCCTCCCCCTCTTCTACAGATCCACTAGAGGAGAATGCAGTGAATCTGAAAGCAGTTGCATTATGGACAGAAGGGGTGCCCAAGCCTCTTCCTCTTTTCCATTAGCCTGTAGCCTTACTGTGTTAACCTCTTCTAGGGTATGACTTACTTTTCCTCTTCAGTAGTGCACAGGTCAGCAGAGGAATTTAAGACATAAGGCATGAGCATAGCAGACTTCTTGGGGATGCCATCGTTTGGGTCAAAGCCCCAGATGTTCCCCCTTATTTATGGCTCTGCAAGTTATTCTTCCATGCTTATACTGTTGTGCTGTCTTCTGATTAGGGACTACACAGTATTCTGTTCTAATTCCAGTGATAGTATGTAGAATGGACTGGAGGCTCTTAGCAGAATATAAGCTCCTTTGAGGGGAGAAGCTATATTGTTTTTGTTTTTATATACCCGCTATCTAGTATAGTGCTTAGCACACAGCAGGTACCCAATGAATGCTTATTCAATAGGAGCTAATTGAGAGAATGAAGGCAGAACACCAGATGTTTGGCTGTTGTAGTAGTCCAGGGATGAGATGATTATATCTTTACCCTGTGACTGCTGTGAATCAAACCACTTGCTAATGTAGGGCTAATCTGTGTCTCAGGATGGGGGAAGGGAAGAACTTGAGGATGAGAAGAGAAATCTATATACCAAGTTCAGCATTGGATAGAGTAAACTTTCCCAATATCATCGCATTCTGTAATAAAAGACAGAAATAGCTATGGGACTGAATATTTAAATCTGCTCCCTCTTTTGAGCTTAATCTCTTTTTCCTTCTCCTTTTCCCCTTATCTTCTCTTTCCCCTTGTATCTTGTTCTTTTCTTCCTCTAGTCCTCATTATGAAGCCCCCCCTCTGATAGCTGCATTGGCAGGGGCTGCAGTCCAATCAATTAGACTGATAGGCTATCTCTTCCAGGGAGTTTGGCACCAGCTGGGAGCTGTGGGTCAGGACAGCCCCCTTAGTAATACACTTTTCATTAACTTGAGAGTTCTGTAGCCAGGCCAGACTCCTCACTTTCCCATTCTCTCCAGGTAGTGGGAAGAGAAACCAAAGGGAACATGGGAGTTTGCTTTTCCTATGCTATTTTTCCTCTGATAGTCCATATTGTTGATGTGGAGATCTTGCTGCCATGCACTTAGGTCCACTCATCTAATGATATCACCATGTATTCCTGGAGAGTTTTGTCCTTTTATGTGCTTTAAGAGCTTTTACAGTTATTTTCTCATTTTCTTGCCATACCATCCCTGAAAGTCAAGCAGGATGTCCTTGGGCAAAATTGGCCAATATTGGTTTGGGGACACCTCTACCTGGTCATTTTGTAGTCTCCTCTTCTTTCCACATCAGTTAATTATACAAACTTGTGTATGATGCTTACCTATTTAAGTAGAAGTAACAATGTTAGGCACTAGGGATATAGAGAGCCATGGTTCAAGCTCTAGCTCAACCACATACAGTTGTGTGACCTTAAGGGAATAATTTTGCCTCCTTCAAACCTTAGTTTTCTTATTTGTAAAATGATGATGCTATTGACTTTGCTTATTTCACATGGCTATTGAAGAAATAACCTTTCAAATAAGAATGTAAATTATTATTATTATTATTATTATAGCTATATTATAAATATAATAGGAGGAAAGCTAGGAGGAAAATCCCAGCCTTCAAGATAAAACCTTGGAGTTGCCTCGTATCAAAACCAGCAAAGGATCATACATCCATGTCACTGCCAGAAAGGAGAAAAGAACCAGATACTGGAACCAGGAGCGAGATAACAAAGCAGCTGTCTGAATGTGAGACTAGAGTTCAACCACAGAGTCAAGGGAGGAGGGGTCATTATGTCAACAGAGATAACAGTAGTAAGGGAGAAGCTGAGATGAAAATGGATCATTGTCACTATGGCAATGTGTGCAGTTTATTTAATAGCAAAAGACAGACATCTCTCCTGTTAGCACATGAGCATGAATTAATTTAACAGTTAATTGAAACCTTAAATTTTGAGGTGATGAAACACAAAAGAAGGGAGCCTCAGTTTAGATAGAAATAGGCAGAAAGCATCAAGCCAGGAAGTGTGTGTGTGTGTGTGTGTGTGTGTGTGTGTGTGTATTTGTACAATGCTAAAGATAAATTTTGCCAGTATTTGAGCCAGGGCAAAGTACAGCCCTCCTACTTCTGTATTCTTTCTGGTGATAAGGCCTCCATAAACAAAACTCTTGAGAGAATTTTCCATTATTTTCTTCTGGGCTTTAGAGGGGATGATTGGGATCATAGGACCTGAGAGAGCATTTAATCTTTCATATTTATTAGAAAAATGAGGAAATCAGATTTACCCAAGTTATTAAATACAACATGCTTTCCCATTGTACCATGAAATGCATGAAAATTATTGTAGAAAATTACTGTAGTAAGGTGCTCCAAATCACTATTGATCAGAGAAATGCAAATTAAGACAACTCTGAGGTACCACTACACGCCTGTCAGATTGGCTAAAATGACAGGAAAAGATAACGATGAATGTTGGAGGGGATGTGGGAAGACTGGGACACTGATGCATTGCTGGTGGATCTGTGAACGTATCCAACCATTCTGGAGAGCAGTTTGGAGCTATGCTCAAAAAGTTATCAAACTGTGCATACCCTTTGACCCAGCAGTGTTTCTATTGGGCTTATATCCCAAAGAAATCATAAAAGAAGGAAAGGGCCCCACATGTGCAAGAATGTTTGTGGCAGCTCTTTTTGTTGTGGCTAGAAACTGGAAACTGAGTAGATGCCCATCAATTGGAGAGTGGCTGAATAAATTATGGTACATGAATGTCATGGAATATTATTGCTCTGTAAGAAACGACCAACAGGACGATTTCAGAGAGGCCTGGAGAGACTTGCATGAACTGATGCTGAGTGAGATGAGCAGAACCAGATCGTTGTACATGGCAACAACAGTACTATATGAGGATCAGTTCTAATGGACATGACTCTCTTCAACAATGAGATGCTTCAAACCAATTATAATTGTTCAGTGAAGAAGGCCATATACACCCAGAGAGAGGGATGTGAAATGTGGACCACAGCATAACATTTTCATGTTCTCTATTGATGTTTGCTTGCATTGTATTTCCTTTATCAGATTATTCTCTCTTACAGATACGATTTCTCCTGAACAAAAAAATGATGTGTGGCAATAACTATACATATATTCGATTTAAGTATTCTAACATAATTATCATGTAGTGGATATCCTGCTATCTAGGGGAGGGGTGGGGAGTAGGGGGGAAAAATATGTAACAGAAAGCTTTGTAAGGGTTAATGTTTAGGAATTACCCATACATATGTTTTGCAAATAAAAAGTATTAATAAAAAAAAGAAAATTACTGTAGTAATTTTGACTAAACATAAAGAAAACTTTATAATTAGAATTGTAAAAAAAAGTGGACCTTAATGCCTTGGAAGATAGTGAATTCTTTGACACTGGCAGCATTTAAGTAAGGCTAGATCGAGGGTTACCCTTTTCTGTTATAAATCCCTTGGGAATTCTGATGAAATCTATGAAACTTTTCTTAGAATAATGTTTCAAATGATTTAAACGTTTTAAAACAAGATACACAAGATTATAAAAGAAACCAATTATATTGAATTAGAGTTAGGAAAACATTTTTTTTTTTTAAAGTTCAAGAACGTCAGGGCTAAGTAAGTGCTTACTTATAGGGGACACTTTAGATAGTATCTATGATTTTTATAAGAGATTTGTACTAGATAATTTATACCATATAATTTCTTCAGCATTAACTATGATTCTACTGATATAACAGCATTTATATTAGCACTTTACAGTTATAACAGTACTTCATATGTAATATCTCATTTGATCTTCATATCCCTCTATGAGGACATACTGATGGGACCTTATTAAATTACAAGATTTGGATTTGTAGGAAGAGGAGTCAAGGATGACAATGAGATTGTGAAACAGGGTAAATGTAAGAATGGTGATGCCCTTGATAGTAACGAGAAAGTTTGGAAGAAAAGTGGATTTAGGGTGATAAGAAAATGAGTTCTGTTTTGGATATGCTAAGTTTGAAATATTAAATAGGCATTTGGTAATGTGAGAATGAACTCAAAAAAGAAACTAGGTTTAAATATGTATATCTGGGCTACATCTACTTGGAGATGATAATTAAAGTCATTTAGTGAAATAGAAAAGAGAAGAAGTCTCAGGTCAGAGCCTTGGGAAATACATACCTCAAATTAGTGGGTATGACAGGAGCCCCCAAAAAGACCCCTCCCCAAGAAAATCTGTTTCCTTACATAGTTCCTTATGATATTATCATGCCCTTTTTGCATTTGAGGAAGCCGAGGTATAATAAAGGAAGTCACTCAAATTCATACCATTAGTAAGTAATTGAGAAAGATTTTGAACCCAGACATTACTTTATTTACATCTATTTTATTTACTTTTATTTACAATTTGAAATATGATACATTTCCTTTTCTTCAAGATATATCCTGTCCCCTTTCCCTTCCAGAGTCATCCTTTCAAGCAAAAAAAAAAAAACAAATTAAAAAAAAGAAAAAAAAAGCAAAACTAATTGATGCATCAACCTAGTCCAGTAATACAATGTTTTGTGCCTGTAGTCAGTCCAGGCCTCATCAAGAAAGGTGCATTTTCTCATTTTTTTTTTTTCCTTTGGGGCCAAGCTTGATCACATTAATCATGCAGCATTCAGGTCCTTCCCCCTTACCATTTACATTGTTATAGTCAATGAGATGTGAAAACTGTTTTCTTAGTTCTGCTTATTTCACTTTGTATCAGTTCATTATAGTGAGACTATGTTTCTCTCTATGACCTTTTGCTAATTCTTAAACAGGCTGATTCTTTTAAACTTTATCTCTTAATATCTTTTATCTCTTACTTTATCTTACTACCTGGGACCCAATTTGTAACTTTCACCTGTAACACAATTTTAATTCACTATGGAAACTTATTAGTTAGCTTGCCAAAACCCCTCATGTCTTAGCCCTTTAGTACTCTGCATTTGGAGTTAAGGTCTGTAATCACTCAGGTATTTAAACAGAAATGCTCTTTTCTTGCCTTGACTTCCAGGAGAAATATCCCTTTCCTCACTTTGAGATAAGGAGGAATGTCCCACTCCCATCCACATAATTAATGTTCTCCCACTAAAACCCTATATAATCTCCATTAAGACTATCAGTGAAACAATCACTGACAGTTCCTAGAATAGATCATTTCCCATTCTCAATCGATCCCCAGAAACTGTTCCCTGACCTTCAGGAATCACCTAACCCCCTGTATGGAACTCCCCTAGGCTCTGAGATTCTTCCTCTGCCCTTCCCTCAGTTAGGTTGTGCTGCTGTTGTACCATCTGTCTCTGGAACTAATACTTCTTGCCCACCAACCTCCAGTCCTGAGAAGTGTCAATAATCTGCTAATAAAGCCTGCAATGACTCGTAGAGTCATCCCTTCTTGGCAAAATCCAACTGATGAAGCCAGATAGGCAACAGGTCAAACAGGACCATGAGGACCTCCCTTCAGTTCATGAGCTGCTAATCAGATTGTGATTAAGTCAAATCACATTTTCATAGATATAAAAGGACAGACAACCCCACTGATATCTCCTTCCTGGAGAGAGTAGGAGTCAAGATACTGAATTGTGTGCTCCAGTGGTTGGTTGTTGTCCTTTGTTTTTTTGTTTTGTTTTGTTTTGGTTTTCTTTTTTTTCCCTTAAAGCTTTTTATTTACAAACCATATGTATAGGTAATTTTTCCAATACTGACCCTTGCAAAACTTTCTGTTCCAAATGTTTCCCTCCTTCCCTCCTTCCCCTCCCCTAGATGGCAGGTAGTCCAATACATGTTAAGTACATTAAAATATATGATAAATCAAATATGTGTATATATATTTATATAACTTTCTTGATGCACAAGAAAAATCAGATCTAGGAAGGAAAAAAAAAAAACCTAAGAAGGAAAACAAAGTGCAAGCAAACATCAACAGAAAGTGTGAAAATTCTATGTTGTGATGTTGTGCTCCACACTTAGTTCCCACAGGCCTCTCTCTGGGAGTATATGGCTTTCTTTCTTTTTTTTTTTTTATTAAAGCTTTTTATTTGCATAACATATATATGGGTAGTTCCTCAACATTGATCTTTACAAAGCTTTCCTTTACAAATTTTCCCTCTAGTCCTCTCCCCTCCCCTAGATGACAGGAAGTCCACTACATGTTAATTATATTAAAATACTTGACAAGTCGAATATATGTATACATATTTCCATACTTACCTTGCTGTGCAAGAACAATTGTATCTACATGAACAAAAAATATCTGAGAAAGGAAACCCAATGCAAACAAACATCGATAGAGATCATGGAAATGATATGTTGTGGTCCAAATTTCATGTCCCTCTCTCTGGGTGTATATGGCTTTCTTCACTGAACAATTGGAACTGGTTTGAAGCATTTCATTGTTGAAGAGAGCCGTATCCATTAGAATTGATCATCATATAACATTGTTGTTGTTGTGTATAATGATCTCCTTGTTCTGCTCACTTCGCTCAGCATCAGTTCATGCAAGTCTCTCCAGGCCTCTCTGAAATCGTCCTGCTGGTCTTTTCTTTCAGAGCAATAATATTCCATAACATTCATATACCATAATTTATTCAGCCATTCTCCAACTGATGGGCATCCATTCAGTTTTCAGTTTCTAGACACTACAAAAAGGGCTGCCACAAACATTCTTGCACATGTGAGATCCTTTCCCTCCTCTAAGATCTCTTTGGGATATAGGCTCAATAGAAACACTGCTGGGTCAAAGGGTATGCACAGTTTGATAACTTTTTGAGCATAGCTCCAAATTGCTTTCCAGAATGGTTGAATCCATTCACAGTTCCACCAACAATGTATCAGTGTCCCAGTTTTCCCACATCTCCTCCAACATTCATCATTATCTTTTCCTGTCATCTTAGCCAATCTTTGTCCTTTGTTTTTGAAGAGGTGCAAAATGATACCACTATGTTAGAGTCAAGTTATAGTGTCCCTGATTGTTGTTGATCAGACCAATATGAGCTCAGAATGCTTTTCCACAGGTCAGACACAAACAGTCCTTATGAACATTTGGGGTGCTTCTCTAACTTTATACATCTCATATTTCTTTTGAGATAATTCAATTCTGCTTTGATTACATAGCACAACACCTTCTAATGAGGGAATGCCATGCTGTGTGGTCCTGTGCCAGTGTCTCCCATGTCATACAGTTGATTCTAAAGTTCTTAACAGATACCTTGAGAATGTCCTTGCATGTTTTTTTCTGACCACTTTGTGAACACTTTTCCTGTCTAAGTTCTCCTTAAAATCATTTTTTTGGACAATTGTACATTTGGCATTTGAACAATGTGACCAGCCCATTAGAATTGTGCTTTCTGCAGTAGTTAGAATGCTTGTTAGTTTAGTTCAAAAAGGACCTCAGTGTCTTGTATCTTATACTGTAACCCCATCTCCTAGCTCATGAACAATTTTTCCAAAAAGTAATAATTCAGCTGGACAGCCACTCCAATATCCTGATGAGCATGGCACCAAGATTCAGGACTCCAATATCATTGTTGGAGGACCTTAATAGTATTCATTCTGCTGGATCCATAAATTATTGAACAAGACTGGGGCTAAGTCCCTTGGCAGCTGATCCACTATCCTGATATTGAGATTCAGGACTTGGAGGCAAGGGCTTAGAGTCTCTACTTCATTCTTCAGCAATAGGGAACACATCTTTATCCTTAGATTTATGAATGCTGACCAAGACTATGACTGGGTCCTCCAATCACTGCACCTTTGGGAGTAGGAATTCCTGTCCTTGTCAAATCTGGGGCCTGAGCCAGCCTCAGGAACATCATGCATGCCTCATGCATGGTTGAGGCAAAGGCAGTGTGAGTAGTGACTTCAGTAGTATGGCCATTAGTAAAACATCATATAAATCTTTCTATCCTTTTTTGAATTCTTTGAATTCAATATTTCTTATGGTACATTAATATTTTTATGTCTTAATGTAATACAGTTTGTTTAAAGGTTTCCTAATTGATGGTCATTTATTTCAATCAATAAAACAGCCAATATTCATTAAATGCTTATTATATGCTAGATACTATGTTAGACACTGGAGATACAAAGACAGAAAATAATTCATATCTTTAAGGATTTTGCATTCTATCAGGAGGGAATAAAATGTATAGATTTTAACAATTAAAATTAAGATAAACTGAAACACAAAATTCTGAGCATGATCAATTTATTAGTAAAGTGTGAATTTACTAATAATTATGATCTTAGCTTCCTCAGCAAAGAAAAAACCACAAATGAGAGAAAGGACTTGGTAGGTGGGCAATGAGTTATAACTGGTTATAAGAACTTGTCCACATGAATGATGAAATTGATGATTGGTTATAGAACTGAAGCATGGAAGGAAAATATGATTGGTTAGAATTTGGGAACAAGGGGCTAGCAACAATCTTCTTCCCTCTTTTGACTAAACAATGTTCATTGTTTGAGTCTGCTTACAAAGTCAGAGATAGTGAACCAGATATCCTTGAAAGATAGCTTGGTGGTATATAGATATTAGACCAGACTCCCTGATGTCTATGCATCTCCCTCAAGGACAGAAAATTTTCTTGAGACAAGAATAACACAGTGATTAGCAGGAGAACTGGATTTCTAAACTTAACTCATTATAGGCCAGCTAAATTCCTGAAGTAAGTTCAGAGACAAAGAATCAGGACTTAGACAATAATAGGACAAAATCAACTAAGTGTAAATAGCATCAATAAGAAATGATAAAGAATCAATTTGATATTCGCAAGATATAAACATAATACAAAACATTTAGAAGGTCATGAAAATGGACACAAGCATCTGGGAGGATTAGAAAAAAAATTATATAAGAAGTGGCACTTGAGGAATGTAGAGATTCTAAGAAAAGAAAATAAGGAGAGAGTGAATTTCACACAGAAGTTCTTGATTCCATTCCACTACAGTGCTGAGACATTGGGGACAGGATTTAGAAAGCTGGAAATGAAGAATAGTAAGAAGGCAACTTTAACTAGAGAGTGTGAAGAGGAGTAATTTATAAACAGAGCTCAAGAGGTAGCTTGAGGCCAACCTGTAAAGGGTTTTAATATGCTATATTTTTTCTTAGGGATAATGAATAGGTGATCATCATTGAATAAAGCGATGATGTAGCTAGACCTATACTTTAGAAAAGTCACTTTGGTAGTCATATTGAAAGTGGATTGGAAAAAGAAAGATGTAAAGTTGGGAAAAAAATTAGGAGGCTATTGCAATTAAGGTGATGAAAGCTAGAACTAGGGTGAAGGGTATGTGAGAAAAGAGGATAAATTTTGTTGACATTGTGAAAGTAGAAATGACAAAAATTGGCAACTGATTGGATATAAGGAATGTGAAAGGGAGATTGAGGAGTTGATGATGACTGAGATATTTGTGATATTTGGTGACCAGGTAGAACCTTCACTAGAACCAGGGAAGTTAGAAATAGGGGTTGTTTTAATGGAAAAGGTTCCTCACTGCTTAAAAATCTTCTTTGCTATTATAGAAATGCTGCTATGAATATTTTGGTGGATATGGCATTTTTATTTCATTCTTTGATCTGTGCCTAACTGCAGGATCTTTGGCTCAAAAGATATATCACTTACATACTTGCTTTTCAGAATAGTTGGAGCAATTCACAGAGAAATTAAGTGTTTTTTTTTGAACCACTATTTTTCTAGTGTTTCCAACAGTGACTATTCCCATCTTTTATCATTTTTGCCAATCTGCTGGATGTGAGGTAAAATCTCAGAATTTTTCTGATTTGTATCTGTCTCATTATTAGTGATTTTGGAGAAATATTTTCTATGTTATTTGTACTTTGCAATTATTCTTTTGAAAATTATTTGTTTATATCCTTTGGCTACTTATCCTATATTTATCCTATACTTATACTTATTTGTATAAGTTTCCTATATATCTTGAATATAAGATCTTTGTCACAGACAGTTGAGACAAATATTTTTTTCTCTAGTCAATAGCTTCTCTTTTATTCTTAGTTTGTTGATTTTGTTTGTGCAAAAGTCTGTTTTCATGTAATTAAAATGATTTTATTCTTTTTTAATCACTTTTATGCCACTTGCTTAAGAAAAGAATACTTTCCTAAATATAGCAAGTTACCTTTTCTTAGCTCTAGACTTCCAATGTCATAGCCAATATTCTATTATATCATACTCTCCACATAGGCACTTTACTGTCTTCTTTACTTATTTTCCAAGTTAATCATGATTATCCTTAAGAGAGTTCTTCTTGGGAACTAACATTTTACTTATGTATTGTTATGGAAGTCTTTGTGATTTTTATTATTTCCCAACTCACTGTATTTTTTAAGAGGGAAAAAACCATGTCCCATACTTGTGTATCCTTTATAGCCTTTATAGCAGGGTTGAGCACATACTATATGTTCAATATGAAATTGTTGATTGGTTAAAATTCCAGTCTGAACTATATGTAGGAACTCTAATTCTGCTCATTACTAGTGAATTTCCTGGAGGTTCCTTGTTTCTTGCCTTGTTTTTATAATGCATTATAGTCACACCATTTCAATTCAATGTGATTCAACAAAGATTACATGCTATACTTAGATACCATGCACTGGAGATGCAAAGACAAAACAAAAGCATGTCTGTGCCTTCAAAGAACTCATAATCTATTAGCAGATAAAACATGTAAACAAAAAAGCAAATGTAATATTTTATATTTTATTGATATTTTTTGGTTTTGCATCACTTCATTTCAGAATATAACCCTGTATCTTTCCCTCCCCAGCATGCTATTCCAAATACAAGGTAATTTGAGGAGGTAGGAGATTAAGAAAGGTTTTCTCTAAATGATAGCATCTGAATTAAGCCATGAGGAAAGATAAGGATTATAAGAGATAGAAGAGAAGAGAGTATCTTCCAGGCATGGGGGTGACAATGGGAAAACCTGTACAAAATATGGAAATGGGAGATGGCAGGCTGAATGTTGTCAATAGCAGATAAACCAGTTTATCTGGAACAAGAGTAATGTGAAAATTCTGAAAAAGAAGGACTGTATTCTGAAGAGTTTTAAACACTAAGGTTTGTGTTTTTTCCTACAAATGATTTTTAAAAACTTCAAAATTTTTGAATAAGAGATTGAATAAGAGAGTAGATCATTATTCTTTAGGATTATCATTTTGGCAGTTATGTAGAAGATGAATCAGAGAGGAAAGAGAGTCTGGAATCAGAAAACAATTAGATGGTTATGCAATAGTCCCTATCTAGAGAAGCATGCTTTTTGTCAGAACATTTAATAGAATGGGAAGCTGCAATCTTGGAGAATCAACAATCAGTGAATTCAGTTTAATTTAGGAAGCATTTATTAAGTACTGAGTATGATTATTATGACTACTAATCATTATGCTAGGCACACACAGTGTCATGTGTCTATTACGTACTCAACAAACCCTTTTTGAACTGAATTGATCTTAATAATCTATTAATTGCAGACACTTAACTCTTACTAGCTGTGTGATCCTGGGTAAGTCACTTAATCCCAGTTGCTTCTCAAAAAGCAAAAGCAAATAAAAATAATCCCTCAATTGTCACTGATCTTTCTCTTTTCTGAGTGCCCAGAGCACTTGTCTACACCATATATCCTGACACTTGATTGTATTCAATTTAGTTACAGTAGGTGCTTAATAGATGTTTGGTGATTGACTGAAAATAATGTTATAATGTTGTTTTAATGTCTGTTACATCTAACTCAACTTTTCCATTCTGTGCCCATCATCTTTATCTAGGTTCTAGTCTACACTTGGATTCCTATAATAATCTCATACTGTATTTCTCTCCCTTCAGTTATTCCTTCCTCAAATCTATTCTGCATATCACCTGCCAGATTTGATATTATAATTCTTCAAGGGATTTTTGATCTTCCTCCAGTGATGCAGATGACACATACCTTTCATCCATTAAATCATTTGCTCTTTGAGGGCAAGGACTCTTTTGTCTCTTTTCATATCCTCATAAAAGCGTAGTGTCAATACATAGTAGGTGTTTAACAAATGCTTATTGACTAACTGCGATTTTTGCTGTTGTTCTTTCCTAAATTCTTCTAATTTTCTTAAGATTTTATGATTCCAGTGAATCAAGTAGGCTGCTCATTAGTTATCCATACTTCTTGCCATACAACTGACTCATTATTTCTCATCATATATTGGTTGCTAAGAGTATGATTTTGATAGTAGACCATGTCCACTTTTTTTTAAAAAAAAAAGCTTTTTATTTTCAAAACATATGTATAGATAACTTTCAACACTAACCCTTGCAAAACCTCGTGTTCCATTTATTCTCCCTTCTTTCCCTCCATCCTTCTCCTAGATGACAAGTAATCCAATATATGTTAATCAGATCAAAAAGGAAAAAAAAGAGAAAGTATGCAAGCAAACAACAACAAAAAAAGTAAAAATTCTATTTTGTGATCCATACTCAGGCCCCAAAGTCCTCTCTCTGGCTGCAGATGACTCTCTCCACCACAAGATTATTATAAGTAGATTGAATCACCTCACTGTTGAAAAGAGCCACATTCGTTATTGTATAATCTTTTTTTTGGGGGGGGTTGTGAGGCAATTGGGGTTAAGTAACTTGTCTAAGGTCACACAACTAGTAAATGTCAAGTGTCTGAGATCGGATTTAAACTCAGGTCCTCCTGCCTCCAAGGTCGATACTCTATGCACTGTGCCATCTAGCTGCCCCCACCATATAATCTTGTTGTTGATGTATACAGTGTTCTCTTGATTCTACTAACTTTACTTAGCACCAGTTCCTGAAGTCTCTACAAGCCTTTCTGAAATCATCCTGCTGATCATTTCTTATGGACATGTTTACTTTTTGAAGATTAGCTTAGTTAAGCATGTAGAGGATCAATTTATTTCACCATAAATCAAATAAAAATAGCCTTCAGTCTGATGCTGTTCCCTTCCATTTATACTGTCTCAAAGGTAAAGCTGTAGAAAAGAGGGATACAAGATGGGAATAATCATCTCCAATTTAGAACCCCCTATACTTTTCCCACCTAAGTTCCTAGTTTAATGTACCTAAAATGTAGCTTTCATTACTTGAAAAGTCTTCTATGTATTTCCATTGCTTATAGGACAAAGCCCAGACTCTGAGCCTGACATTTGATATTGTCTCCATATCTCCTTTGTGCTGTTTGAACATCCTCTCCTGCTGGTATACCACACAACTGCCTATCCAGCCAGACTGGTCTACTCATTGTTTCCAGGTCACATGAAATCAATAAAAATTTGCTGATTAGTGTAGGCACTCAAAATATTCTTGGTGCCTTCATGCAACAAAGGGACAGTTAACAGATTGACTGTATGTGTTAGGGTTACTGGGTGTAGACAATTGTTTGTCAGTTCTTATCCTCAAGGAGTTTATAAAAAGTTAATAGCAATGAATTATTTAAATTCCAATGCAGTACCACAGTAGAAGAGATGTCACAAGGCAGCATATATGATCAATTGCCAAATGAAATGTACAGAAAACAATTGTATGAAAAATTCAGAAAAGGAAGAGATCTTTGAAGATCTTGGGAAGGAGGAGGTGGTGAGTTTGAACAGGAGGAAGATTTGGATAGGCAGGAAGAAAGAG
The DNA here is from genome assembly GCA_023553655.1 of Myrmecobius fasciatus. NCBI lineage: Eukaryota > Metazoa > Chordata > Mammalia > Dasyuromorphia > Myrmecobiidae > Myrmecobius > Myrmecobius fasciatus. The sequence goes on along the minus strand of JAJPUD010004126.1, from coordinate 154,391 downwards.
GTAGACATTAGTGGTAGGTGGAAAGGTGTGAATAAAATGTGATGGTATATATGTTATAAACAAACTAGAGAACAGTAGAAAGTGACATCTTTCACAGCTACGGAGAGGTAAGAGTGTTGTAAACCAAAGAAGGGAGAGAAGTAATCAACAGGAGATAAAATGAACAATTTTGATTATATCAAATGGAAAAGTTTTTGCATCAATAAACTCATTACAGTTTAAAATTTGAAGGGAAGTGGTTAACTAGATAATATCTTTGTAGCAAATTTCTCTCAACATCTAATATCCAAAATATTTAGGAAGTGGAAACAAATATCTATAAATAAAAGCCTTTCTGTACAGAAAAATGATTAAAGGATATCAAAAGACAGTTCTAAAAGAAATAAATTCAAGCTGTCAACAAATGTGAAAATGCACTAAGAAGAGAAATGAACATTAAAACAACTCTGATACCTTCTGAATTGACAAAAATGATGAAAAAGGAAAATGACAATTATTGGAAGGAGTGTGGAAGGATTGTCACAGTTATATACTTATTAGAAATGGAAGTTTGTCCAACTCTTTTGGAAAGCAGCTTGGAATTCTATCCCAAAAGTTATTAAATTGTGCTTACCTTTTGATTCAACATGCCATATCTGGTTGTATGTTCCCCAAAGAGATTAAAGAAAGAGAAAAGGACCCATTTTTACAAAAATATTTATGGCAGTACTTTTTTGTTGTTGTTGTTGTAGAAAAGAATTAGAAACAGATGAATGCCCCCAGGCATGATGGTACATACCTTTAAGTTCTGTGGCTACTGAGAAGGCTAAGGCTGGTGGATCAATTGAATCTGAAAGTTCTGACTTGTGGTAGAACTAATGCTGATCAGGTGTTGGAACAAAGTCAAGCAACAATACTGTAGGCTCCTGAGGGCTGGGGGGTCACAAGGCTGCATAAAGAGGGAAAAACTGGACCAGTTAAAAATGTAGTAGGCCAAAGCTTCTGTGACAATTAGCAGTGGGGTTAATCGTATTCATGGCTGTTGCACTTCTAGCCAGGGTGAGAAAGGAAGACCCAGTAAAAAAGTGGATCCTTATCAATTTGGTTTAACAAATTATGGTGTATGAATGTAATGAAATCTCATTGCACTGTTAAAAATTACTAAAGGTATAGATATCATAGAAATCTGAAAGTTCATAGATGAACTGACAACAGAGTGCAACTGGAAGAACCGTGGGAACAATTTATAAAATGACCATAACATTGTAAAGGAAAATAACAATGAAAGGCTTAAGAACTATGATCGGTATAATGACTAAGCCTGATTTGTGAAGGCTGGTGATGAATCATATAACCTATCTCTTGGCAGAAAAATGAGAGTCTAGAGGAGGAAAGAGAAATACATTTTTATATAATCAATATGTGAATTTGATTATATTATTTGTTATAAGGAAGGGCTTTTATTTGGGGGGAAGGTTTCTGCCTGCCTACCTCTGTCCCTTTGTCATTCCATCCTAAGATGACCTCAGACTTTCCTCTATCTGCTCAAATTGTGCTCATTCTTCAAGGCTGTGTTTTTATCTTACCTCTTTCAATAATGTTTGAGTACCCCAACCCAAAGTAATCTTTTCCTTCTTGGAACTCTCTACCACTCCTTTGTCACTAATTAGATGGTACCATGGGCAACTACATAAGTGAACTGGACAGAGAACCTGGATCTGGAATCAGGAATATCTGAGTTCAAATTTGTCCTCAGACACTTAGAAGCTGAGTGATCCTGTGCAAGTCACGTATTCTATTTGTTTCAGTTTCCTCATTTGTAAAATGAGCTGGAGAAGAAAATGGCAAATCACTCCAGTATCTTTGCCAAGAAAACCTCAAATGGAGTCAGGAAGTGTGGAGCATGACTGAAAAATGACAACAACCTGTGTCCTATGTTGCTAGTTATCTTTCCAGGTTTATTTTCTTTCTCCAGATATACTTCCAGAGCATGTCTTTTTCTTTTAATTGTCCCCAGCTATATCTACTTAAGATAAGAAGGGCTTTTCCTGAGTCATTAAATTTATAGGGCACCAAGAACATTTGTAGCTCCTCAAAAAACATAGAAGCAACAGAAATTAATATCTAATTCACACTATAGAAAACATCATTAGTTAAAATAGGAAGTTATCAGAGAGCTGGCGTTAGCTTCTTCTCTTCCTTGTTTTTTCTCTTCCTATTTCTTCATTTTCCTGATGTAGTAGCTTCCAATGAATGTTCTGAATTTTTGTTTGGCTTCAGTACACTAGAAAATCAATTGTGCTTCTGTCTTCTGACTAGGGAGGATTTTGTGATCTTTGTCCCAGGTGCGATTTGTGGTTCTCCACACTGATACAGACATTCCTAACTATTTCTGCCCCATTTTCTCTAGTACAGGGCTACCTACTCAAACCATATTTACTGACCAAAGTTTTTGGGAAAAAAAGGATTCAATCTGTGTTTGCTTGGTATTATTTTCCAGTCTCTCCCATCCCAAACCCAAACAGAGCTGGTAGAATGAACTCAACCTTCACTTCCCATTTGGATTCTTTTGCAATCTTAATCTGTTTGGAAAGTCAGAATCAGGAGAAGTTTCCTGCTTCTGTCCAAATCCATGTGTAGTTTTATAAGCCTGATCTTACAAGCCGGATCTGAGCTTTTGGGTGCTGAGTTTAAATTTGGCAAAGCATAATTTCCTGTTTTGCTTTAAGAAAAAGGTCCTATGGATTCTTTTAGAAAGGCAAAAAAAATTTTTTTGTGGCCCTCACAAAATGCTTGCAAAACACATGTTTAATAATTTAAGTATAAATTAATGAGAAACATGTGAATTCAATTTTCTTTCTCAGATGACAGGAATAGAAACATTTTTTAAGTTCCTAGGGAAATGGATGCTGGACTTTCTTCTCTAAACATCTGACAAAGAGCTGGAAATATTTGTTGACACAATAAACCTGCCAGGTCAAATTCCATTTATCTTTCCTCAAATAGACTTAGAATACTGGTTTCACTTATAGGTGATTTCACTGTAGTCAAAAGTATCTGAAACATCATCTAGACAAGGAAGTCATCTTTTTGTGTGTGTCACAAAGCCCTGGAGTAGTGTGGGGGAAGCCCAAGAGACCCATCGCAGAATATGTTACAAATAAAAGCAATCGAAGGAAATATTAAATTTCAGTTACAGTTGGAATCAAAATAAAGAGATCATTTTTTCTTATCAAGGATCACACATTTCCTGAAATCTGTCCACAGATCATGCCTCCACTTCAGGTTAAGAACTTTTTATCTACACTAATTTTCTCACTGTATAGATTCTATGCAATTTAATTCAACAAATAAATATTAAGTACCTAGTATATACCAGGCATTAGATTGGGTAGACACTGAAGATAAAATGACAAAAATTATAAATAGTTCCTATCCTCAAGCAATTACATTCTATCAGTTGATGCAACATTTACAAAGATAAGTAAATATAGTATAATGGGAGGAAGAGAGTGATTCAGTCTAGAAGGATGTGGAAGGTCTTCTCCCAAGGAGTGGGAGTGAGTGTATCCCAGGCATGAGATTTCATCTATGCAAAGGCAAAAATATTGGAGGATAGAATTTGAATATCAAGGAACAAAAAATGGGTTAAAATGATTGAAATGCTGAGATTTTGAAGGGAGAGTATTAAGCTATAAAGGTAAGTTGGCAACAGACACTAGTAGTATTTAAATGGCATTCTGAGTAATTTGTATTTAATTTCAGAGGAAACAAGGATCTGCTAACAATTTTTGAGCAAGGAGGAAACATAGATCTGTGCAGTTAAGCAGCATGATGTTTAGAGAACTGGGATTGGAATCAGTAAAGTCACTTAACCTCTGCATCTCTCAGTTTCCTCAACTGTAAAATAGGAATCATAGAACTATCTTCTTAATAGGGTTGTGGTGAGGATCAAAGGAGATAATATTTGTAAAGCCCTTAGCACAATGTCTGATGTATGGTAGGAACTTAATAAGTGCTTGTCTCTCTCTCCCACCTCCAACCTTAAACCACTCAAATGGATCTATAATCTCATTGATTTGGATGTTCTCTTCTGGAATGAAAATTTCTATCTATTTTTGCCTTCCTGCCTAAGAGTTTGTGATTCTTATTCTCATCTTTCCATAAATCAGAACATAACAAGGGTGTACAATAGAGCAAGAAAGTGGATCCATTACATCCTAATTTTCCTGGACAGAACCAAGAAAAGTTCCTTTCATTTTATTTTTCTGTGATTAATTCTCCTATCTTGCCCTTTAAAGCCCCCACATGGACTCTTCTTAGAATTGTAAGCTTATATTTAGAAGAGACTTTGGAGATCAGTTTATACCCAAATGGTGGTCAGCCATATATTATTTGAAAACCATAAGAAACCCAGTACCTGCCAAGAAAACCCATTCCATTTTTAAGCAGTTCTAATTATTAGAAGTCTTCTTTGTGTTGAAACAAAATCTATAATCATTGGTCATAATTCTGCTTTCTAAAGCCAAAAAGAAGCTTGTTGACAGCACTTTAAATGGATAAAAACAGTATTATGTTCACTACTATGACTTATATTCACCAGTTTAAGTATACTCTGCTTTTTCATATTGCCATGGTTTTGCTCTCACATCATTGATTGCTTTCCTTTGGATATATAATTGCTTCCCTCTCATAAAATATAATACTCAGAATTAGACACAATACTTCATATATGGTATGATCAGAACAGAATTCAGTGCTTCTATAATCTTTTTCAGTAAAAATATTATACTTTTAGTCATTCAGTTTAAGATTATTTAACCCAGTCTGCTTGTTACAGCTTGTTGTTTTTTATCCTTCATTCTTTTTTTTTTTTTTTTTTGCTTTTTGCTGAGGCAATTGGGGTTAAGTGACTTGCCCAGGTCACACAGCTAGGGAATGTTAAGTGTCTAAGGCCAGATTTGAACTCAGGTCCTCCTGACTTCAGGGTTGGTGCTCTATCCACTGCACCACCTAGCTGCCCCCTATCCTTCATTCTTGAAGAGAACCAATAGAAGCAGCATCGAGTAGTCAATAGGACTCACCTAAGCCAGAAATTTTTGGGTTAATGTCTTGCCTCCAATACATACTGGTTATGTGATCATAAGCAAATAACCTAAACTCTTGTAGCCCTAGATAATTCTCTCCCTTTTTATTTTCAGAATTTCAAAATTGGTATTAGGGGTTTTTAATTTTTTTTTTGTTTTTTTTTAGTTGCATGTTCAATTCAATGATCTTCTCTTTCTCTATTTGATTCAAATAAGCATCTAGAGATATAAAATTTCCCATAAGAACTGCTTTGGGTGCTTGCCATAAATTTTGGTATGTTGTTTCATTATTATCATTTTTTTGGATGAAATTATCAATTATTTCTATTATTTGTTGTTTCACCCATTTATTCTTTAGGATTAGATTATTTAGTTTCCAATAAATTTTTGGTCTATTTTCCCTCAATCCTTTATTACATGTAATTTTTATTGCATCATGATCTGAAAAAAGATGCATTTACTATTTGTGCCTTTCTGTATTTGATTTTGAACTTTTTATGCCCTAATACATAGTAAGTTTTTGTGTAGGTTTCTACCAAGAAAAAAGTATATTCTTTTCTGTTCCCATTCAGTTTTCTCCAAAGGTCTAAAAAACCTATTTTTTTTTTTAAAATTCTATTTTCTTCCCTTAACTTCTTTCTTATTAGTTTTGTGGTTTGATTTACCTAGTTTTGATAGACTAAGGTTGATATCCCTCACTAGTATAGTTTTGCTGTCTATTTCTTCTTGCAGCTTGCTTAACTTCTCCTCTAGGAACTTGGATTTTATACCACTTAGTGCATATATATGTTTAGTATTGATATTGCTTCATTAACTATGGTACCCTTTGGCAGGATATAGTTTCCTGTATCTTTTAATTAGATCTATTTTTTGTTTTGTTTTATCTGAGATTAGGATTACTACTTTGTTTTTTACTTCAACTGAAGCATAATGAATTTTGCTCCAGTTTTTTATCTTTACACTATATGTATCATTCTGCTTTAAATGTGTTTCTTGAAAACAACATATTGTAGGATTCTGACTTTTAATCATCTTCCCCTATAGGGATGTAAACATTTTAACTTTTATAAAACATAGTTTTTTTTCCCTTCCTTTTTTACCTTTTTGTGCTTCTTTTGAATTCTGTATTTGAGGTTCAGATTTTCTGTTCAGTTTTGGTCTTTTCATAAAAAATAACTGAAAATTCTCTATTTCATTGAATGTACATCTTTTCCCCTGAAAGATAATGATTAATTTTGTTTAATCTGATAATTCTGAAATTTAGCTATGATATTTCTTGGAGTTTTCATTATGGGATTTCTTTCAAGAGATGATTGGTGGATTATTACATTGTTTATTTTACCTTCTGATTCTAGGACATCAGGGCAATTTTCTTTGATGATTTCTTGAAAGATATTGTCTAGGCTTCTTTTTAATTGTGGTTTTTAGGTAGTCCAATAACTATTAGATTATCTCTCCTAGATCTATTTTCCAGGTTAATTGTTTTTCCAGTGAGGTATTTTACATTTTCTTCTATTTTTTTCTTTGGTTTTGTTTGACTGATTGATGATATTTCATTGAGTCATTCACTTCCATTTGTTCAATTCTAATTTTTAGTGAATTCTTTTTTTCAGTTAGCTTTTTTGTCTTCTTTTGGATTTGGCTGGTTAAATGAGTTGCTTTGTTCACTGTATTTTTTTTTCCATTTCACAAATTCTGTTTTTCAAGGAGTTATTTTTTTCTTTCCATTTTGCCAAAAACTATTCTTAAGGAGTTATTTTCTTCAGACAAATTCTGTGCAGACAAATTTTCCAGAGCTCTCATTTCCTTTCTCCATTTTCTTTTACTCTCTTTTAAGATCATTTTTGAATTATTCCAAGAGAGCTTTGCAAGATGGAGACCAAATTATACCATCCTTTGAGACTTCATCTCGGGATGTTTTGCCTTTAGTGACCTCAGGTTTTGAGGTCTATTCTTCCTTGTCTCCATAAAAGCTATCTATGGTCAAGAGCTCATTTTGCTTTTTATTTTATTTTATTTTTTTTTAATTAAAGCTTTTTATTTGTATAACATATGTATGGGTAGTTCCCCAGCATTGATCTTTACAAAGCTTTCCATTACAAATTTTACCCCCAGTCCCCTCCCTTCCCCTAGATGGCAGGAAGTCCACTACATATTAATAATGTTGAAATACTTGACAAGTTGTGCAAGAAAAATCCTATCTACAAGAAAAAAAGAATGTCAGAGAAAGGAAACACAATGCAAGCAAACCTCAATAGAGAGCATGAAAATGTTATGTTGTGGTCCATATTTCATATCCCTCTCTCTGGGTGTATATGGTCTTCTTCAGTGAACAATTGGAACTGGTTTGAGACAATTCTTTGTTGCAGAGAGCCATGTCCATCAGAATTGATCATCATGTAATATTGTTGTTGCTGTGTGTAATGATCTCCTGGTTCTGCTCGTTTCACTCAGCATCAGTTCATGCAAGTCTCTCCAGGCCTCTCTGAAATCGTCCTGCTGGTCGTTTCTTACAGAGCAATAATATTCCATAACATTCATATACCATAATTTATTCAGCCACTCTCCAATTGATGGGCATCCCTTCAGTTTCCAGTTTCTAGCCACTACAAAAAGGGCTGCCACAAACATTCTTGCACACGTGGGTCCCTTTCCCTTCTCTAAGATCTCTTTGGGATACAGGCCCAATAGAAACACTGCTGGGTCAAAGGGTATGCACAGTTTGATAACTTTTTGAGCGTAGCTCCAAATTGCTCTCCAGAATGGTTGGATCCTTTCACAGTTCCACCAACAATGTATCAGTGTCCCAGTTTTCCCACATCCCCTCCAACATTCATCGTTATCTTTTCCTGTCATTTTAGCCAATCTGACAGGTGTGTAGTGGTACCTCAGAGTTGTCTTAATTTGAATTTCTCTGATCAATAGTGATTTGGAGCACCTTTTCATATGACTAGAGATGGTTTTAATTTCATCATCTGAAAATAGTCTGTTCATAGCCCTTGACCACTTATCTATTGAAGGATGGCTTGAATTCTTATATATATGAGACAATTTTCTATATATTTTAGAAATGAGGCCTTTATCAGAACCATTAAATGTAAAGATGATTTCCCAATTTGATGCTTCCCTCCTAATCTTGTCTGCATTAGATTTATTTGTACAGAAACTTTTTAACTTAATATAATCAAAATTATCTATCTGGTGTTCAATTAGGAGTTCCAGATCTTCTTTGGACATAAATTTATTCCATCTCCACAGGTCTGAGAGGTAAACTATACTACGTTCCTCTAATTTGCTTACAATATCACTCTTTATATCTAGATCATGAACCCATTTAGATCTTTTCTTGGTGTGCGGTGTTAGGTATGGGTCAAGCCCTAATTTCTTCCACACTAGTTTCCAATTTTCCCAGCAGTTTTTGCCAAATAGTAAGTATTTATCCCAAAAGCTGGGGTCTTTGGGTTTATCGAATACTAGATTGTTAAAGTTATTGCCTAGATTATCCTGATAACCTATCCTGTGCCACTGATCGACTGCTCTATTTCTTAGCCAGTACCAAATGGTTTTGATGACCACTGCTTTACAATATAGTTTTAGATCTGGTACAGCAAGGTCACCTTCATCTGCCTTTTTTTTTTCATTAATCCCCTTGAAATCCTTGACCTTTTATTCTTCCAAATGAACTTTGCTACTATTTTTTCTAGATCTGTAAAATAATTTCTTGGGAGTTTGATTGGTATGGCATTGCTTTTTATTTTTAAAGGTTGAGGTCTACTCTTAAAGCAAAGAGGAGATTGTTGCAAACTTCCTGTACAGGTGACAGTGGCCTCACACTGCCTTGTGGTGGGTGTTACCATCTCCTTTCTCATGCTGGATGGGTGTGTTTGAGTCCCATTTGTTATTCTGAAGTTCAGGGGCTCACTATTTGCCTTCTGTAGTTTTGTTGGAGGTCTCACAGCTACTTTGCTGACCCACTGGCTTTTGAATCAGGACAGAGTAGCAAATACTGTTGTATTTTGGCTACAAGCCTCCAGCACACGGAAGTCTTTCTGCCCTGGTTTTTCCTGCACCGCACTTAAGGTGGGCCACCCCCTCACTCCTTCCAACTTCCTCACTCCCTCCAACTCTCTCTTCCCCATTTGAGACAGACCTTTCCTGAAGCTCTTCCAAAATATTTTCTGTGGGAAATTTGTTACTCCCCAAATATTTGTGGGTTCTGTCACTCCAAAATCCATTCAGAAGTTTGATCTGGTATTTATTTGAAGGAAGCCAGGAAGGGGACAGACAAAAATTTGTCTACTCTCTGTGATTTTGGCTCTGCTCCCTCTCCGCCCCCCCCCCCCCTGCATTTCCTCCCATCCCAGACAATTCTCTAAGACTATAAATTGCAGAACAGTTGCTGAATTGCCTTGATACAAGAGGTTCTAATGGGAAACTACTTATATTGATGAAATCTCAGGTATAAACCCCAAACCTATCATATTAACTTTTCCATTGGCCATATTACAGTACCAAATCAGATTGAGCTTATAATTTACTAGATTTTTTAAGTCTTTCACATGAACTGATTTGTAACCATGACTGCCATATTCTCTATGTTTACAGTTATTTTGAACCTAACTATAGGATCTAACATTGTTTTTATTTCCTTAGGGAGTTGAATAATAGCTTGTTCTTGTGCTATTTCTTTTTCTAAAATGGAGCTATTTAAGTAATTTATTTCATCTTCTGTTAATCTGGGCAATCTATATTTTTGTAGGTATTCCTCCATTTCACTTAGGTTATCAAATTTATTGGCATAAAGTTGGGCAAAGTAACTCATAATTATTGCTCTAATTTCTTCATTAGTAGAAAGGTCTCCCTTTTCATTTTTGAAACTAACAATTTGATTTTCCTCTTTCCTTTTTCTAATCAAATTAACTAGAGGTTTATCTATTTTGTTGATTTTTCATAAAACCAACTTTAATTTTTTTTATTAATTCAATAGTTTTTTACTTTCAATTTTATTAATCTCTTTTTTATTTTTAGGATTTCAAGTTTGGTATTTGATTGGGGGTTTTAAATTTGTTCTTTTCTAGCTTTTTTAGTTGCAAGCCCAATTCATTGATCTTCTTTTTCTCTATTTTATGCAAGTAAGCATCTAGAAATATAAAATTTCCCTTTATTACCACTTTGGCTGCATCCCATAAATTTTGGTATGTTATCTCATTGTTGTCATTCTCTTGGATGAAATTAGTAATTGTGTCTGTAATTTGCTGATTCACCCATTCATTCTTTAGGATGAAATTATTTAGATTCTAATTGCTTTTTGGTCTATTTTCTCCTGGCCTTATATTGCATGTGATTTTTATTGTATCATGATCTGAAAAAAAATGCATTTACTATTTCTACCTTTCTGCATTTGATTTTGAGGTTTTTATGCCCTAATACGTGGCCAATTTTTGTATAAGTTCCATGACCCATTGAGAAAAAAGTAAACTCCTTTCTGTTTCCATTTAATTTCCTCCAAAGATCTATCATATCTAATTTTTCGAACATTTTGTTTACCTCTTTAACTTCTTTTTATTTATTTTGTTTTTATTTTATTATTTATTTATTTCATTTATCTTTTATTTATTCATTTTTATTTATTTATTTACATTTATTTTATTTATTTACTTATTTATGTATCTAGTTCTGAGAGAGCAAGGTTGAGATCCTCCACTATCATAGTTTTGCTATCTATTTCTTCTTGCATCTCTCTTAACTTTTCCTCTAGGAATTTCCATGCTATACCATTTGGTGCATATATGTTTAGTATTGATATTGCTTCATTATCTATGGTACCCTTTAATAAGATATAGTTTCCTTCCTTGTCTCTTTTAATTAGATTTATCTTTGCTTTTACTTGATCTGAGATCAGGATTGCTACCCCTCCTTTTTTTTTTTTTTGTTCACCTGAAGCATAATACATTCTCCTCCAACCCTTTATCTTTACTCTGTATGTATCATTATGCTTTAAATGTGTTTCTTGTAAACAACATATTGTTGGATTCTGGGTTTTAATTCAGTCTGCTATCTGCTTCTACTTTATGGGAGCATTCATCCCATTTACATTTACAGTTAAAATAACTAATTCTGTATTTCCTGCCATCTTATTTACCCTGGGTTATGCTTTTCTCTTTCCTCTCCCCCTTCCCTCCTTCCTAGTATTTTTCTTTTGATGACCACCTCCCTTAAACAGTCCTACTCCTTTAAATCCCCTTCCCCTTTTCACACATTTTCCCCTAATTCCTCTGTTTCCCCTTCTATTTGTCTTTCTCTTTATTTTCCCCCTATCCCTTTTATTTTCCTATAGGGTGAGACAAGTTACTTTCTTTTTTTTTTAATTAAAGCTTTTTATTTGCAAAACATATTCATGGGTAATTTTTCAACACTGCCCTTGCAATGTTGCCATTGCAACATTGCAAACCTTTCTGTTATAAATTTTTCCCTCCTACCCCCCTATCCCCTCCCCTAGATGGCAGGAAGTCTAATACATGTTAATTATGTTAAAATACTTGACAAATAGAATATGTGTATACATATTTATATAATTATCTTGCTGTACAAGAAAAATCGGATCTACAAGAAAAAAAATCTGAGAAGGGAAACATAATTCAAGCAAACGTCAATAGAGAGTATGAAAATGTTATGTTGTGGTCCACATTCAGATCCCTCTTTTTGGGTATATATGGCTTTCTTCATCACTGAACAATTGGAACTGGTTTGAAACATCTCATTGTTGAAGAGAACCATGTCCTCAAAATTGATCATCATATAGTCTCATTGTTGCCATGTATAATGATCTCCTGGTTCTGCTGATTTCACTCAGCATCAGTTCATGCAAGTCTCTCCAGGCCTCTCTGAAATCATCCTGCTGGTTATTTCTTACAGAACAATAATATTCCATAACATTCATATACAGTAATTTATTCAGCCATTCTCCAATTGATGGGCATCCATTTGGTTTCCAATTTCTAGCCACTACAAAAAGGGCTGCCACAAACATTTTTGCACATGTGGGTCTCTTTCCCTCCTTTAGGATCTCTTTGGGATATAGACCCAATAGAAACACTGCTGGGTCAAAGGGTATACACAGTTTGATAACTTTTTGAACATAGTTCCAAATTGTTCTCCAGAATGGTTGGATCCATTCACAGTTTCACCAACAATGTATCAGTTATTAATTATTATCTTGTTAGTCTCAGATATCCATTTAAGTCTGAAAAGATCTGAAAAGATTCTGTCAACCCATATCTTAGCTTTTTCTCTCTGTTTTTTGTCACTGAAAGATATGTATGTCTGTATTTTATGTATATATATTTCATCCATCCATTTATCCATCCATCCATTCATCTTCCTCTATTACTTCTACCTTTATTCAATATCTAAGACAAAGATGAAACTCTGTGATATTTTGCCATAACTACTCCCAAGTCTGACTTAATTTGTTAATCAACAATCTTTGGGCCTCAACAAACATTTCTGAAAGTACTTAACTATACTTTCATTTAATCCATAAGACAATGAGATTTTGACAAATGTTTTCTTGAAAATTAATCATGCCATATACATAGTATTTTTTTGATTTACTAGTCTAATAACTAAAGTGAGGCTAATCTAATATGACTTGTTTTTTAATGAAGACATACTGACTTGTAGTGATACAACCTTTTTTAATATTCACAAACTGTCTTAATGTCTGTGACCCTGTTGCTAATTGGTCTGATAGAAAGAGTAATAGATTTAGTGTCAAAAGATCTGGGTTTGAATTTTAGGATTGTCACTTACTACCTGTGACTTGAGCAAATTACTTAACTTAATACATACAAAAAAAGAAGTTGGAGTAGATGACTTTTAAGGTTTTATTTTAGCTCTGATACTAGGAAATTACATCAAATTCAAACTTTTCTGCTTCATTTATTTCTACCTCGATAAATTGCTTCTTTCCTCACTATCAAAAAATATCTCCTGCCATTGTATACAAAAATCTTTTGTTTTAGTTGAGCTTATCTCCTTACTGTGCCTTCTCAATCACTTTTAGATTTTATGCAAATCAATCCACAAGTATTAACTAAGTAGCAACTATGTGTCAGGCTCTATACTAGGAACAGCAACCTTCCTTTGCATAGCACCCTCAGATTTATGAAGCACTTTAGCACTTTCTTCACAATCTAGGACTCTGCTCCATCCCAATCCTTGACAGTGTCAAACTATGTGGCCGGTCCGTTGGAGTTCCACTCTCTGCAGTAGAGTTTGAATGCTTGGCAGTTTATCTTGAGAGAAGACCTCAATGTCTGATATGATATCATGCCAGGTGATTTTCAGAATCTTCCTAAGACAATACAATTTGAAGTGGTTCAGTCTTTGAGCATGGCACTGTTGTACTGTTAAGGTTTCATAGGAATACAAGAATGAAGTTAGCTTGATGGCTTGGTAGACTTCAATTTGGCAGGTAGCCTAATAACTCCTCTCCCATTCTTTCTCTGGCAGCCTCCTAAAGACTGAGGTAGCTCTGGCAAACCAAATATCAATCTACATGTACATTCCTGGAAAACATACCACCAAGTTAGGTGAATTTATCCATAGCATTCAAAATGTCTCTATTTGCTGTGATTATGGATGGAGTGGTGCTGGCTAGTGGAAAGACCTCTGTTTTCTTAGTTTTAATTGCCAGGCCAAAATGAGCACAAATGGTAGAGAATCTACCATATCTGTTACATTTCAGCCTCAGAGTCTGCATTGAGTGCACAATTTTCTGCAAGCAAAAATTCAACTCTTCCTCTACTTTGGTCTTGGCTTGTAGCCTTTATGAGTACCAAAGATTGTAGTCTTTAAAGTGTACCATGGGACCAAAAAAAAAAAAAAAAGAATAGTACCATTGCTAATGTTAGCAGCAGAAACTAAAATTTAAAATTTTCTATTACCCTCAACACCTAACATAGTGCTCCACATATAGAAGGCATTAAATTTAATGAATATATGAATATATAAATGAATTTGACTCTAACAATACTTTCTCCCTCTTTTTAAGTTTAAAACTTCCCCATTTATAATATTTATTTTTCTAATTTCACATAAAAGATAGTTTTAAACATTCACTTTTAATAAGATTTTGAATTCCACATTTCTTTTCTACTTGTTTCCCTTCTCCTTCCTGTTCTCAAGAGAGTAAGCAATCTGATATAGTATATATATGTATATATATACACATATATATGCATATATATAATATATGTATATATATACACATATTTTCATGTTAAACATTTACACATTAGTAATGTAGTGAAAAAAGGATCAGAACAAAAGGAAAAAAGGACAAGAAAGAAAAAAAAAACAACAACAAAAAAGTGAAAATAGTATGCTTTGATCTTCATTCAGACTCCAATAGTTCTTTCTCTGGATGTAGATAACATTTTCCATCATGAGTCTTTTGGAATTATCTTGGATCATTGTATTGCTGAGAAGAGCTAAATCTATCATAGTTTCTATCATAGTTGATCATTACACAATGTTTCTGGTACTGTGTACAGTGTTCTCCTGGTTCTGCTCACTTAATTCAGCATCAGTTGATGTAAATCTTTCCAGGTTTTTCTGAAATCCATCTGCTCATCATTTCTTATAGTACAACAATATTTCATTATATTTACACACAAACAACTTGTTCAGCCATTCCACAATTGATAGATGTCTCATAACTTCCAATTCTTTGACACTACAAAAGAACTGCTACAAACATTTCGTACCTGTGGGTCAATTCCCCTCTTTTATAATTTCTTTGGAATACAGACCCATTAGTGGCAGTACTAAGTCAAAGGGTATGCACAGTTTGATATCTCTTTGAGCATAGTTCCAAAATTTTTCTGAAGAATGATTGGATAAAAATATTTTCTATGTAGTAACTAAGGCAAGATTCAAATTTCCTGACTGTGAGTGCAACACTTTCTGAACTATATTGCTTCCTCATGAAGCAAACTAGAGGCTAGGTTGGGATACAAGTCCTCTGATAATTAAGTTTTGTCTACTTTCTGTGATGTCACACTGCCTGCCATATCTTAATCTTTATTCTGGGGTTGGTATCCAGCGCAACTGAGAGCAGCAAAGGATGGAGCTAATTAATCAGAGTTCCTCTTCAATTAAAAAAAAAAAAGATGCAAGCTACCAGCATCCTAAAAAGGCTGGTACTTTTTTTTTTTGTTGTTGTTCTGCTAAGTAGGTGATTCTTTTCTTCTTTCTCAGGACTTTTCCTCAGAGTGATGAGGACCTGAAGCCTAGGGAATGGTTCTCCTGGAAAGCTCTAATTCAAATCTAGCTTTAACAGCATTAACCAGAGTTAAGCTTTAGCTCTCAGGGGACATATCCATTTTCAGGGGATACTTACCCCAAGTTGTACAGAAGGCTAGGGCCCCATTATCCTTAATGGCAGAGAGTGAATGCTGGAGGCCAGCCCACTTGCACTCTGCCATTCAGGAACTCAGAATTTGATCTGTTGTGTATATGTGTCTTAAGTATTTTAAGAAACATTTCACTAAATGGAAAGGGGAATTCAATGTGATATTGGGAGACCTGGGGTCTAGGTCCAGCACTGACATTTGTTCACATTATGAACTTGGATATTTGAGGAATCAATTTAGTAATTCTTGTGAACCTCAGTCTCCTCATCTGTCAAGTGGGAACAATAATATCCATTGAGCTCAGCTCTTTTTTAAAAATTTAAAGCTTTATATTTTCAAAACATATGCACAGATAATTTTTCAACATTGATCTTTGCACAGCCTTCCCTCCTTCCCTCCACCCCGTCCTCTAGATGGCAAGCAATCCAATATATGCTATACATGTTAAAATATATGTTAAATGCAATATGTGTAAACATATTTATACAATTCTCATACTGCATTTATACAATTCTCAAATCAAAAAAGGAAAGTAAATGAGTAAGAAAACAAAATGCAAGTGAACAACAACAAAAAGAGTGAAAATGCTATGTTGTGGTCCACATTCAGTTCCCACAGTCCTCTCTCTGGGTGTAGATGGCTCTTTTTGTCATAAGATCATTGGAACAAGATCATCTCATTGTTGGAAAGAGTCACTTTCATCAGTATTGATCATCATATAATCTTGTTGTTGCCGTGTATAATGATCTCCTGGTTCTGCTCGTTTCACTCAGCATCAGTTCATGCAAGTCTCTCCAGGCCTCTCTGAAATCATCCTGCTGGTCGTTTCTTACAGAGCAATAATATTCCATAACATTCATATACCATAATTTATTCAGCCACTCTCCAATTGATGGGCATCCATTCAGCTTCCAGTTTCTAGCCACTACAAAAAGGGCTGCCACAAACATTCTTGCACATGTGGGTCCCTTTCCCTCCTCTAAGATCTCTTTGGGATATAAGCCCAGTAGAAACACTGCTGGGTCAAAGGCTATGCACAGTTTGATAACTTTTTGAGCATAGTTCCAAACTGGTGAGTTCAGCTTTCAATGCTGCTTTATGTCAAATGGGGCAGGTAGGCAGGGGACAGTGTACATTAGAATAAAGGGCTATTGCCAAGGCACTGAGCAAACACACTAGAATCTCAGCGGGACCAAATAGCATCTCTTGGAATCTGCTCAGATCTAGTACTACCTATTTGTGTTGGCCTAACTATGACATTTTTGCAGGACCTGCAGCTTGGGATTTTTTCCCTCTCTTTCACCATTGCTGATCCTCATATTTTTGCTATAACTTCTGGCTGGATAGTGTACAACCCTTGACCATCTCTATTAATTGGGGGCTCTGACACATGCTTGTGAGGGGATCAGATGAACCAATGTAGGTGAGAGCATTCTCTAATGTATCTGTTTCCATACATTGACAGTTCCTGCTACTATTTGCCAGGACCACCCCCCATACCTGGAATGCACTGCCTATTCCCTTCAACCTTATAAAACCTTTCTCTTCCTTCAAAGCTCAATTCAAATGCTTTCTCTCTTAGGAAGCCTATGCTGATCCCCCTTCCCTCTTCAACCCCAAGTTGCTGTTGGTTTCCCTCCAGAATTTACTTTGCATATGAAAGGGAAAAAGGAGAGGCTTCCCTCTTATACCTCAGACTTTATGAGATTTTAATGTGTAAACAATATGTTTGTTCCATTTTTCCTTTGAAGCACATACCTCTTTTACTGAATCAATATATCAACAAATTATCATGGATTCTGGGGGCTTTGAATGGTTAAGCCCTGAGGAAATAAAGGCAGTCCAGGCTCCTAGGAGCTATAGCTTGGGAACCCTGGAGATTAATGAGGTGAAAGAAGTGCTTTCTTTCTTTTTTTTTTTTCTCTTTCTAATTCAGCCTTACAACTTTGAGGGGAGCCTATCTTCAAAGGGAAATATGACATCTAGAAGGGAATGGAGAAAGACTGCAAGCAAAGGGAGGGGGTAGAGGGATAGTCTTTTGAGTCAGGAAGCAGCTTTAAGGAGCTAATCTTGGTGACTGTAGAGAATAGGACCTGGAAGCCCAGCTGAATGACCCACAGAGAAAAGATATTACACCTGAAGAAAGCTGAATGAAATCTATAAAAAGAAAGGAGTAAAAGTTGTGGAATTTGCCATACTTATATCCAGCACAGGAATCTCCTATTCTCCATGGAAACTATATGTATTGTGGAAGTGGTACCTCTGTTTATGGATGGGTGGAGAAGGTGGATTGTAAAGACTGTTCTCATGGTGTTAATTGAATAAATGCCTCTGTTACTTCATCCAGGGCCATCTCCAGTTGTCCACATTTTGTCACTGGACCCAGATGGATCTGGAGGGGAAACTGAGGCAGGAGACCTTGCCCAGCCCTCCCTCACTTAAATTCAATTAATTTACATATCATGGCATCTCCTCCCTGATGTCATGGACCTCTTCAAGAACTAAGGACAAACAACAAACTCTGAGTCCATAGGCTAACTATTATTGGGAAACATAGCAGTTGGGCTTAGTGGTATATTTCCAACAAGGCTACATTTAAAGCCCCACCTGTAGCATGATTTCAGTTTAGGAAGATAGACTAGAAGGGGGTAATACAACAAATCAGAATTATATGGTGCTTTAAGGTATGTAAAGTGCTTTATACTTCATTTTATTTGATCCTTGCAATAATCCTATCAGTTAAGTGGTATTATTCCCATTTTACAGATAAGCAAATGGAAACTGAGAGGTTAAATGACTTGCCTAGTGTCCCACATATAGTGACTGAAGTAGGATTTGAATTCAGCTCTTCCTGATTTCAAATCCAACATTTTTTCCACTGGCATCTAGTTACTTTTATATCCTTTATCATTAATTTTCTATGCATGTTTTATTCCATCTTCTTCTTCATAGAATGCAGGTATCTCAAAATTTTTTTTTCTTTCTATCTCTAGCACCCAACATAATGCCTAACACTATGTAAACAATTAATAAATGCTTGTTAAATAACCTGAATGGATGAATGAGTTGTGATTTCATCATTTTTGTGAATGTTTGTTCCCTCCAATGATGCAGATGATAACTCTTCCATATCTGTCCATCCTTTACATTTCTCATTTGTGTAAATCTGGAAATTTGCTACAGAATGTCCACCTAACAATTTGAGAGTCCTTTCTCCATAGTTCTTGACCTTGTGCACCTGCAAAAGGAGCACATAGACTGTCCATCTTTTATGCTACTTTTGGCCTTTTAGTAATGCAGCATCACCAGAAGAATATTGGTATTAAAAACAATAAACATTTGTTCTAGAAAGAGGCTTAGGGTCATTAAAAGTTCTACTCACTTTCACAAAGGCAATCCTTAGTCTGCTAGATTTTATCTTAAAACTTATCTAAAAAGATTTTTTTCTTTTATAAAAATCCAATTTGAATAATCCTATTTAAAAGAGAGAGTAGAGAAATAATGAATGAACCTTATGCTATATGAGACATTCTTATAGCTTGGCACTTCCTCTATTATATTCTTCTGGCTTTTTTTTTTTTAAAGAGAACTTTTAGCTGCTTAAATTTCAATTGTAGATGCATCCAGGGCCCAATGAGCATGTTTTAATTAAATCACATAAATAAATAATCATCCTACCATGGCTGGAAAACAAACTATTTCTGCTGTGTATAACTGAATAAAGAATGAGGGAGAAAGTGACTACTGAAGTTTGAATGAAACCAAAAAGTCAATAGAATAAATTTAAGTTTAACAAATAACTTAAAATCTTATTTGTTATTTTAAATGTATAATTTATTATTTTAAATGCCCACAAAATGAATCATTTTGATAATAAGAACTAAATTATTCACTCAAGAGGCCTGAAAGAGAAAGAGAAATGAGAGAGAAGCAGAAACAGACAGATAGTTAGAGAGACAAAGAGGAAGACAGAGAGACAGGGAAAGTGAGACAGATAAGTTGGAAGAAAAAGAGAGATGCACACAGATAGAGAGAAAGAGAGAGAGAGAAAGAGAGAGAGAGAGAAAGAGAGAGAGAGAGAGAGAGAGAGAGAGAGAGAGAGAGAGTATATAAAGTCTCAATAGTTTTGTATGTATTTGTTTGCTTGTTGTTTCCCCTATTAGATTGTAAATTTCTTGAGGGCAGGGACTGTCTTTTGCCTCTTTTTGTATTACCAGTGCTTAGGACAATCTCCAGCTCATGAGGTACTTAATAAATGTTCATTAATTAATCAGTTATTAATCAAAGGAAACTTTGGTCTATACAATAGATTTCCTGACATATTAGAATACAAATCAAAGTTTTGTCCTCTTTTTAATACACAAGTAAAGTTAATAGCTCATTAATTTTTGGAAAATATGAGTTCATGAAAGGATGATTTCTAAAAAATAAAGAATCCTTCTGTATTTCTAATAAAAACCTAACAATTAAGATGAATAATATCTATCATAATTATCATGGGAAGGATATGATGATGATGATTATGGAAAATAGAGAAGGAAGTGAGTAGTAAGGGAAGTGTCTCTCACTATGAACTTTACCACTAGATCATATTCAGGATATGGTGTGGAGATGATGAACTGACTGAGGAAGCAGTGAGTTCCCCTATTACTGTTTAATTATTTTCAGTCATTGACTCCTGGTAACCCCATTTGGGGTCTTCTTGGCAAGATATTGGAATGTTTTGACATTTTCTTCTCCAGCTCATTTTGCATATGAGGAAACAGGCAAACAGGGTTAAGTTACTGGGGAGGGTCACACAGCTAGTAAATGTCTAATTTACTGATTTACAGAACTGAACTTAAGAAGAGTTTTCCTAACTTCCAACCCAACAGTGTCACTTACAACAAATGTTGAAGATGAAAGACAGCCAGTAAGAACTATTTTTACTAACCTTTACTGTCAAGAAGAAGGCAAGTACAACAGTCTGGCAAGCTAAGAATGTATGATGATGTAGACAAACTGTCATTTCACTATAGAGGAATTTTGTGTTGCCTGTTGAGCTGAGAGGTGTGAATATGAGTGTGATATGAATCAGGGGTTTCTGAGTAAGGGGAAAAAGGATATCATTCCTAGGCTGAATGAGCATAATGAGAAACATCATGCTAGGGAGAGTTCTAGGAGGAATGGAAGGGACATGGGATACCTTTTGCAAAGCTAAGCATCTGCTTAAAACTGCTGATCAACCTTCAATTCCTTATTTGGGTAGCCACTTTATTTCCTTTTAATGCAGGCTTCCCTTCTCCATCTTTATGTGCCAAGAGCCTTAATGCTCTTGAATACTAACTCAAATGCTCTTAATCCATTTCCTTGCTCCTTCTAAAGTGCTACAAGGTTTAGGACTTTTCTTAGAACTACAAAGTTCCAGGTAGATTAAACTTGAGAGAGATGAAGAGACATGTCTTGGATCACACAGCTAATCAATCTGAGAGCCAGGATCTAAGTCCAGGTTTCATGACACGTCCTGATGCTTATTCTACTAAAACATCATGGCTTTCCAACAAAACTTCATTATTTAATGCCCTATTTCCTTTGGCCCTTGTACTCTGCTAGATGGCAGTAGATGGTAATTGATTTTTCTAATCAGATAAGTGAATCCCTGCTATCATGTCACCTCTTCCAGACCTTAACACATCAATTTTTTAAAATTAGTGATTGTATCAGTGTGAAAACTTTTTCCACCAAGGATGGCAACTCCTTGATTTTGAATTCATGATTACGAATTGCTGTGGATCAAAACAAAACAAACAGCACAAAACAAAACATCAACTGGCTAAAAATTGTGATTATCTAGGGACCAATGTTCTGGTGATAGACTTTTCAAACTAGCTAGGTCCATACTCTGAGGAAGGACATTCAAAGTCCTTCTATTTTGGAAGGTTCTGTCACAGCTAGATGTCCAGTGACATTATATGGTGGATGTTGTATTGAATGTGGAGTCAGAGAACCTAGATTATAATCCAGGCTCTATCATTTACTAACTCTGTAGCCTTTGACAAATCACTCGCCAGACCTCTTTTTATTGATATATGATTGGACTAGGTGGGCTCTAAAGCTCGAGATGTATAATCTTATAATAATAGCCTTCAGGAATTCATGGTTACCTCCACAGCATCATCCTGAGGCATTAGAATATGATGGGGGGAGGAGGATAAAGTCTATAGTGAGAGAAACTTCCTTAGCATTTATTTCTTTCCCTTTTTTTCATCATGATCATCATCATATCCCTCCCATGATAATAACATTTATATCATACTTTAAGGTACTATTATTATTTTCATTTTACAGATGAGGTAACTGAGGCTAAAAGAGATTAAGTGGCTTGCCCAGAGTCACACAGCTATTAAATGTCTGAGGTAGGACTTGAACTTAGGTTTTCCTGACTCCTAGACTAGTACTAGTATCTCTACCATACAGTTACCACAACATTATATGGATGATTTTCTATTTCATCAATTGGTGAGTTCAGGTGGGGAAAGAACAGCACCAGTAGATGGTAATGGTGGGAAAAGTCCTAAAGGACATATTAATGGTAAATGTTGGGTAGGATAGGTCTCATATGTGATCAGATGCATAATTACAAGAGAAAGGAGTTCCTCTTCCTTTGCATCCTACCCTTACCTGCTTGTTGATAGCTGGTTTAGCCCAAGAGTCCTTTTATTCCACCATTAGATTAAATAGCAACCATTGCCATAGAATAAATGCCAACTTCTCTAGGGAATAGAGTGATTAATTGCTCACACTGAAATATAAATGGCTAATCACAGAACCTTCTTTAGGCATAGATTTGTATAAGGCAGAGAGTTTTAATCAGTGATCTGGACAACTCAAAAAATATTATAGTTGTTTACCAATATAATTACTTTCCTTTGTAATCATCTGTATTTTATATTATTCATTTAAAATATTTTTCTGACTTAGGGATCATAGACTTTACCTGAAATGTTACAAAAATATTAAGAGCTCCTGGTATAAGGGGAGGAAAAATAGAACAATCTATTCTGCAGTCCTTTTGGCTCTCCGTATCCAATACAAACCTTATTTCTGTAATATAAGATCAGCAGATAGGTGGAATTAAGATTTGGAGGGATAGAAAGTTCTTCCTCTGATAATCTCCAATTTTTGTACTTGCTGACATGAAAAGCTCTGCTAGTACATTGTAATCTATATGATTCTGGGCAAGTCACAATCTCTCTGAGCTGATTTCTTCATTTATACAATGAAATGCCTGGGCTAAATGACCTTAAAGGTTTCGTCTGCCCCTAAATCTATGATACTAGAATATTCTGATGCCTGATGGTGGTATAGAGGTGACCCTGGGTTCTTCAGACAGCAGACTACTTCTCAATTTTTCCAAGGCCTGAGGCCCAGAAAATGCTTCAAATGAAGCTTTAAGTTTCAAGTTACAAGTAATTAACCCACTAAGGTCACAGACCTTCAAGAACTGTTTCTTGCTCTCCTTGGCCCTGCTAATTTGATGATTGAGACTGGTGACAAATAGATTATTTTGAAAACTGAGCTTGGCCCAGGATTTTATCATCAGGGTCAGCTTTCTGACTGGTGCCAGGAAGTTTCCTTTCAGCCTCTCTCTCAGTGTTATGCAGGAAGGGCTGTCTTTGCCCAAGTAGGCTGCATGTGGGGTTTAGTCAGAACTCAGATATTTTTCAGTTGGATAGAAAAAAGGGGTGGGTGCGGTGGGGGATAAGGGGAGAGGTGGAAGGGGAGGCAGCCATCACTGACCTTTTCCTGCCAAGTAGTTATCATTGCACTGTAAGCACTTCAAACTTAAAGATATTTTGCAAATGGACATGTTGCTAATTTGCTTAACAAATAATCACTGAAGAAAAGAGAGAACTCTGGCATTTAGAAACAAACCCTGGACAGAACTGGTTCTGATTTGCAAAAACAAAATAAAACAAAAAACTGATGTTTTGAAGGACAGTTTTTATATCGTCT
This sequence comes from Myrmecobius fasciatus, assembly GCA_023553655.1. NCBI lineage: Eukaryota > Metazoa > Chordata > Mammalia > Dasyuromorphia > Myrmecobiidae > Myrmecobius > Myrmecobius fasciatus. The sequence goes on along the minus strand of JAJPUD010004126.1, from coordinate 130,912 downwards.
CATTTGTGCTTAAATTTTCATTGCATCCCAACTCATCCAGCTTACATTTGTCTAATAAAAATGTTAAAAAGCATTAGCTAATTTGAGTCTGAGGGTTTTAAACAGTATTTATTATCCCCTGACATGCAACATGGTGCCTCATTGTTCATGCAAAGCAAAGAAGAGATTTTGTTGTTTGAGGAAAGATGGATTTTCCCTCAATGTGATTACGGTAATAAAAAGGACTGTTAGGTTTTCTTCATTTTTATTTTCAGAAGGTGTTAAGTAGCTCTAGTGATGGAGAGAGGGAGATGTGGAGGTATGCATGCATAATGCTTGGTCTTGCATTGCACTTGCCTAGTGAAGAGGTTGGGGAAAATGGAAGTCATATGATTTTATAACTGGAAGTATTCTAGTTCACCCCTTTCATTTTATAGATGAAGAAACTGAAACAGAGGGAAGGAAAGGGATTTAATTCAAAGTGACTCAGCCAGCTAGTGGCAGGGCCAGGATTAAAACTCAGGTCTCTTGATTTCCAGCTCAAGGCCTTTTCCATTGTATTAAATTGCCAACAATTTATTTTGGAGATGGAGAAAGAAGGAGAAGAACATGAAGTTCCGGATGACTGAGAAAAGAAAGGAAGTCCTCAAAAGAACTCAGATCTCCAGACTCCTAATGCAGTGTGCTTTGTACAAGAACTTTATCTCATGGATCAGTTTACCATATTCTTCCCTCAGGGTAGGATCTTTGCTTTGGAATGAAAAAGAAAGGGGCAGGGGACCTCCACTCTAGCAGAAAGTTCTGAATTCAATTAGCTTCAGCCTTTGGTTTTTGAAGGCAGGGGGATGGTGATGACTTCAGATACTTATTAAATTGTATGATTCTGGGCAAGTCACTTAATGCATATTTGCTTTAGTTTCCTCAACTGTAAAATGGAAATCAGTACTGATCTTCCATAGTTATTGTGAGAAGCAAATGAATTAATATATTTAGCATCCTACTTGGGTGGTCAAGAGTCTTTAACTAAGACAAAGGAGTTCTGGAGGTATACCTTTCTCAGAGGCAATTTAGCCTCAGGAACAACCTGCACATACAGGACTACTGAGGCATGCACCCTGGCCAAGAGTAGTGGAGGTGGAGGATGGAATTTGGATAAAAACTTTTATGAAAGAGGATGGTGGAAAGATTTTAAAGATTAGATGTATTTTTTTTTTCAATTAGTGAAAATCAATTTTCTCTCCGTTTACCTCCTCCATCAATTAAACAAGAGAATCTTTGTAATGAATATGCATAGCCAGGTGAAAACAAATTCCCTGATTGACCATACCTAAAAACATCACACACACACACACACACACACACACACACACACACACACACTTCTTGTTGTTTAGTCATTTCAGTCATATCTGACTGTTTTTATGATTCTGAAGGACCTTGATTCATGGAATTTTCCTAGCAAAGACACTGGAATGCTTTGCTATTTCATTCTCTAGTGGCAAACAGAGGTTAAGTGCTTTTCCCAAGTTTACAGCTAGGAAGTTTGTGAGGCTGGATTTGAACTCAGGTCTTCTTGACTTTAGCACTCTATCCATTTCCCCATCTAGTTCTGTTTTATTCATGTATATGTCACATACATACATGCATACACATGTACACATACACAAACATGCATACATGCAAACATATACATATATTTAAATTTTTATCTTGAGTCCATCACCTTTTTGTCAAGTGATGGGTAACATGAGTTGATGATAGAATCATGGTTGATTAATGCATTGATAAGAATTCTTAAGATCCACAAAGTTGTTTGTCTTTATGTTTTTATTATTGTATAACTTGTCTGCTGACTCTGCTCACTTTATTCTTCATCAGTTCATACCTGTTTCTCTGAAATTGTTTCTTTCATTATTTCTCAGCAGAGTAATAGCATTCCATTATATTCCTATACCATAATTTGTTTAGCCATTCTCCAACTTAGAGACTACCCTCCTACTTTCAGGTTTTTGCTACTACAAAGAGTATATATAGGTTTTTTCTTCTTCTTTGATCTCTTTGAGTTACAGACCTAGTAGTTACATTACTTGGTTAAAGGGTATGAACAATTTAGTAATTATTTGGGAATAGTTTCAAACTGCTTTTCTGCTACATTTTCAATTTCACCAACCTGCCTTTTTTCTCATAGGGAAACATTTCCAACATTTGGCATGTTCCTTTTTTGTCAACTTTGTCAAACTGATGGGCTTGATATAGTTCCCCAGAGTTGCCTTAATTTGCATCTCTTTATCAGTGACGTGATATTTTTTTATTTGACTATAAATAGCTTGGACATTCTCCTTTGAGAACTGCTTGTTTGTATCTTTTGACCATTTATTCACTGATGAATATCTTTTTTTTGTTATAAATTTGAATAAGTTCCTTATATGTCTGGAGAATGACACTTTCATCACAAAGATACTTTTCTAGTTATTTCCTTTTTAATTTCAGCATGTTGGTTTTTAAATTTTTTGTAATCAAAATTATCCATTTTATCTTCTGTAATTCTTTTTATCTTTTGTTTGGTTAGGAACCATTCCTCTATCCATGGAAAGATAATTTCTTTCTTTCTTTCTCTAATATGCTTATGATATCACACTTTATGTCTAAGAAAATAATAAAGATTAAAGTTCATAGGATCTTAGATTTCAAGCTGGAAGGGACCTTAGAGATCATGTAGTTTTCCCTTATTTGTTTTAAATTTTCAAATGAGGGAACTGAGACCCCAAAAGGTCTGGCACATAGTAGGTACTTAATTAAAGCTTATTTTCTCTTCCTTCCTTCCTTCCTTCCTTCCTTCCTTCCTTCCTTCCTTCCTTTCTTCCTTCCTTCCTTCCTTCCTTTCTTCCTTCCTTCTTCCTTCCTCTTTCTCTTCCCTTTCCTTCCTTTCCCTTCCTTTTTTTTTCCTTTTCCTTTTCCTTTCCCTATATAAAAAAATGCAAAGACATGTGTGAAGTAGTAGGAAGCAAAAGTCAAGGACCTGGGTTCAAATCCTGATTCATTCACTTATTGCTAGTATTATTTTGAGCAAATCACTTCATTTGTTTAGGTCTCAGTTTTTTTTTTTTTTTTTTTTTTTTTTTTAATCTGCCTAAGGAGAGGGTTGGATTAAATGGCTTCCAAAATACCTTCCAATTCTAAACATATGGTCCTGTGACTTAAGCTGATTCCTAAGAAAGTTACCCTTACTACCTGGATAATTTTAGGCAAGGCTCTTAATCTCTCTGGACCTCAGTTTCCTTACCTGCAAAATTTGAAATGGCCTAGAGGTCTTTTCTGGCTCTTCCTTTATGATTTTAAGTAGGAAGTCATTGGGGCAGCTACATGGCACAGTAGATAGAGTGCCAGGCCTGGAGTCAGGATGACCTGAGTTCAAATTTGACCAAAAATTTACTAGTTATGTGACTCTGGACAAATAAGTTAATGCTCCTTGCCTCAGTTCCTCATCTCTAATATGATCTAGAGAAAGAAATGGCAAATCACTCCAATGTCTTTACCAAAGAAAACCCCAAATAGGGTCACAAAGGCTGGTTATCACAGAAACTACCCAATACCAACAATGAAGCAATTAGGATAAGTGGTATTGGTTGAGGAGAGAATTAATAGCTATCACAGGAAAAGTTTGGGGTAGGAGGCGTTACCTGGCCTGAGTCTCGATGGCGTTAGAGATTCCCAAAGGTGGAGGTTAGGAGCGAGATCATTTTAAATGTCAGGATAAAAATAGAAACAGTAAGACCTCCTGTATCTGCATTCTACAGTTACTATTAGGAAATGGGACAAAGGATATGAATGTGCATTAGTAGCTCAAAAGTTACTTACAGAAGTAAGATATTGTTCAAAACATGCACTTTTCAATAAGGGACAGGACAAAGGCAGTGGAAATAGTAACAACATGAAAAGCAACCTAACTATGAGGAGCTGGACCGACACTGGCAATCTGAGATTTCTTTTAAATGAGGAACCAGTCTGCCAGGGACAGTTTTCAGCAGATGCAGCCATATTGGAGAAGCCCGTTGGGTGTTCCCAATGCTTTTCCTTTCTTTTTTATTCCTTGTGCTTAGCCATTCTCTACCCCCCCACCCCCAGTTCAGTGAAAAGAACACTGGATTTGGATTCAGAACTAGATCTTAGTCCCAGTTTCCTCATTTTTTATCTGTGTGGTATTAGAAGAGTCATTTAATTTTGAGATCCAAATGGTTTTCCCCTCACTTCCTCTAAAATTAGCAAATGCCTTGAATATAGTAGGTACTTTAAATATTCTTGTAGAATTGAATCTTGCTTCTTTGTGTATTGATATCTTTACCTATCTCACAGGGTTGTGAGAGACAAATGAGAAAATGTCTGTAAAGTACTTGTGACTGTAACTCAACATTTGGAGCTATACCAACAATTCTGGACATCAAATATGGAGCTCTCTGCTTCTTCTTTCCCAGTATTTCTTCCAGGAGGTATTCAGACATTGACTTGGAAGTAGATTACCCAGAAGGCCACTGACCCTGAACTTGGTTTTGCATAACCCCTCTGGAATCAACCAATCAATAAACATTTATTAAGTGGCTACCATGTGCTAACACTGGGAACTTTGTTTTGTTTTCCAGGTAAAAAAAGATGTAGGACAATAGATCATTAAATCAGAGATTTACAACTGTAACAGACCTCAGAAGCTATTTATTTCAATCTCCTCCTTTTATAGATGAGGAAACTGATTCTTGGGGATTTAAAACACTCAGAGGCACACAGGGAGTAAACATCAGAGGTAGGATCTGAATACAGAACCTCTGATTTTTGAGTCAGTACTTTTTCCACCGCAGTTATCTTGACTCTTGTAAGGCTGTGGAGTCTATTCTTTCTGGCTGATTGTAAAAGGGGCATGTGAATTCTGTCAAGAAGAGTGGGTAACTGAATATCTTAGTGGGGGGAAGACAAGGAATTTGCTCTCAGGACCTCTGTTGCTCCCAATTTGATGGAAAGATTTCAAGGTAGGGAAATAAATGAGGAATAAGGAGAATATGAGATTTTTTTGACCTCCAAAATACTGACCCAAATGTGAGAAAGATAAAGAATTGCAGTGTTTCAATGAGGTCATTATAGTTAAAGTTTCAGCCTTATCTCTCCCCCAACTTTCATTGGAGACTTTAAATTAAAAAGTACCAAATCAAGAATTTAAGAAAAAAAAGAAGAGAGATTAATTCCTGTTTGAACTACCTGGGTATTTAGAACATTCAGCCTATCTCAGCAGAATGTCAGAAGATTACTAGGAAGAGGAAATGAAGATTATCTAGGATTTTTAACAGTTTGCTTTTTTTTTTTTCTTTTTAATAAATTTTAGAAAGCTGATAAGGCATCCAAAGTGGGAACTCACAAGCTCAGGTGGCTCCTTTTCCTTTAAAAGTATGGGACAACTGTGAGTATTCCTGGAAATTAGATACAGATCTGCCACCAAGTCACTCTTCGACCTTGGATAAATCCCATACAGTCTCACTTTCCTCCTCTATAAAGTGGGTGGGTTGAACTAGATGACCTAGAATTGGAGCATTAATAAAAATTGAAATGGAAGAGGTTAAAGAGAGTAAGGGTTCTTTGGTGAATAGTTTGTAAAACTATTAGTAATAGATTTGGCAATAGATAGTAATAGAATAGTAATATTCTATTAGTAATTATAAATATCCTATCATTACTAATATTCTATTAGTAATTAGTAGTAGCAATATTCTATAAGTAAGGTAGTAATAGAATTGGTAATAGATTATAAAAGTCCTTAGCATTTTTGATATTCTACATGTCCATAACTATTTCTAAGGAAATGAATTTATTGTTCAGTTGTTTTCACTCATATCTCACTCTCTCTGACCCCATTTGAAATTTTCTTGGTAAAGATACTGGAGTGGTTTGTCATTTACTTCTCCAGCTCATTTTACAGATGAGTAAACTAAGGCAAAAAAGGGGTAAGTGACCTGCTTACTCTCACACAACACAGCTGGTAAGTGTCTAAAGTCATATTTAAACTTGAAGAAGAATCTTCCTGACTCCAAGGCCAGCACTCTGCCTTACTGCCTAAGGAAATGAATAGATGGGAGCTATTATAGAGAGGCATTTATTAAGTGTTTGCCATGTGTAAGGCCCTAGCCTAAGCACTGGACACTGAAAAAGACAGATGGTTCCTACACTCAAGGAGCTTGCATTCTAATGGAGGAAGACAATATACAAAAGAACAACTGAAGGGAGAAGGAATCAAAGTTTTGGGGAAAATATTGAAGCCTGTAAAGTCAGAAACATATAGGGAAGGGAATAACTACTGGTTCATCTCAGCTGCTCTCCAAAATGGAGGTCCTGGGAAGAACTAACTCACCAATAGGAGGCAGCCAGCATGGCAGATGGATATTCCAGGATGATGAGGTCTCCAGTGCTGAGGGAGTTCCCAGGGTGAGGAAGGGTTTCTGGAAAGTAGCCCATGCTCTGGTCCAAAGTTGTCGGCACATAATTTGTTGGAATCCAGCAGGCAAATGGACCTATTATTATGATGATATCTTAATTGATGAGCATTTCTTGAACACCTACTGAGTTCAGTGGTCTGTGCCAGGAACTACTGAGGGAATGCACAGAAGAGATGGGAAGCACTGTCTTTCCTTTGTGAAAAAATATTATTTCTAGGCTGAATGAAATATTCTTTACTAGAGATGGGAGGGCTAGATTGAAATGAGTGCTATTTGCATTATAACATCATCACCAGATCAATAAATTTTGTGGATAAACACCAGCCATCCACAAGAGGCTGGCCCTCAGGGAAGGGTGATGAGATTTTCTCAGTTTTAGTCAAACTGGACTTTGGCTTCAAGTAATCATGCTCTAACAATGAGACAAGGAAGAGCAGGTGAGATTCCTTATCTTTGCCTAGAGAGATTATATCCTGCTATCTGGGAAGCTCTAGTCCAGAAAAAAAAAAAAAAAAAAAAAAAAAAAACAATAAACTAAGCTTTTGGAACTACAATTATTTTTTCAGTGACTGTATATTCTCTAGCTATATCTCACCCATTCTGACCTGCCACTTTTCTCAATCTCCCCTCTATTTGGGACCTTTTTTGCCTGGAACATGACCCCACTACGTTCCTCTGTATGATTGCAGAAGTGGGAAAACTATTAGATTCACCTGAGTGCTACCCATCCCTAAAAACATCTGAACTGCTCTCATTCCTGAGCTGCTCTGAGCTATAGAAATAGCTGGATTTAGGAGTTCTCAGGATTGCTTGGTGCATATGTGTTACTACTATGTCAAGAGGTGGGTTGAATTCTTTATCATTAAAATCCTCTGGAAACAGTATTGAATATAATTAGTCAGTTCTCAGATCTTTTTAAATTGCTCATTTTACATGTTGTTAAAATGAATTGTTCTCCTGGTCCTGTACACTTCACTCTGAACCAGTTCATATGAGTCTTCCCAAATTATTCTTAAATACTTCTTATCATTTCTTATCAATTTGTTCAGCCACTTCCCAGTTGATGGATTAACTCCCCCCCCCCCGCCCAGTATATAATTCTTTGCCATTACAAAAAGAACTGCCATATTTATTATTATTATTTTATTTTTAGCACCTTTTCTTCTTTCTTGGATTTCTTTAGGTTCAAATGAAATTATTTTTACATGGAGTAGAATGTGATCTCCCCAGAAATATTTTTTCCCCTTCTTGGATTTTGAATAGGATTCTGTACTTTTCTTTTTTTAAATAAAGCTTTTTATTTTCAAAACATATCCATAGATAATTTTCAACATTCACCCTTGCAAAACCTTGTGTTCCAATTTTTTTTCTCCCTCCCTTCCCTCCATCTCCTCTCCTAGACAGCAGGTAATCCAATATATGTTAAACATGTGCATGAATGTACTTTTCTTAGCACTTACATCCTATAACCTTACAGTATTATAGGAACTATGAAACAAAGGACTTTGTCTAATTTAATTGTTGTGTCTCCCTGGATGTTCAATAAATGTTTATTGAAATGTTATGCTTTATCCAAGGTGGGGTAAGATTGCTGGAGTTAATATTTCATATTCAAATAGAATTTTAAAAACTATCCAGAGTGACACTAAAGTTTAGGAGATTGAGGGGAGGTTATATGCTTTTTTCAAGGCTCATTCCCACCCTATGAAATGGTATAAGAAACAGTAACAGTTTGCATTGATTGGAAACTGGAAGAATAGAGCACAAATGTCTATGTACTATACAACTGAAGGAAACTTCTTGTATATATAGTATGAAATAATAGTAACAAGAATTAAGTAGAATGTGGTTATGGCATAGTAGAAGATCTATTGCCTTTAAAATGCAAATATTACTGAGCTCAATATGAATGAGCTAATCAGATTACTTTTCTTAATGTTTTCCAAAAGTTAGCAGTGAAGAAAAAAATGGGAATTTTAATGGGGGAATGGTGAGAAAAGAGAGAAAACAATATAAGTATGGTTGGGCTTAGAACTAGTGGATAGCAACCATGAGGATGTTTGACACTGGGGAGGAGAGAGTGATTGGCAAGAGAAGGGAAGATGAGAGAAATGGGAAGATGAAAGTTTGAAGATAAAGGTGAAGTTAGAGCAGGAGGGTGAAGTAGAAATAGAAATAAATCCACTGACCGTCACCTCCATCAGATCCTTTGTGGAAAACACATAAGAATGATATTGCCAAATTTCAAAACCTCCAGATTAAAGACAAAATTTTGCAAGAAAAAAAATGAAAGAAATAAAGGTGAAGAAAAAACTATAAATTTGCTGATGTCTTGGTCTGTGTATGTCACATCTTTGAGGAGAACTGACTTTGGGTGGCTATGAATCACTGGGAACATTTAAAAAACTAATAGGGGGAGGAGAAAACTGCCTTCATATGTCCAAAACCATGGGAGCTACAAGATAGGAAGAATAACACTTGAGACATCCAGAAGTGCATAATAAACAATATCTAAGAACTGAAAAATAAAATCCATGGATTCAAAAGTCTATACACAAATGTCCAAGATGTAGGTAATAAGCAAGATAAATTGTGTAACAATGTAAGAAGCAACATTTGACTTAATGGATATCACTGAGACTTGATGGAATGAGTTCTTTGACTGAACTATGGCCTGGGATGGATCTGTCTTATTCAAAAGAAAGAAAATAGGTAAAAGGGGTGAGGTATGAGGGAGTGTTTTATATTAAAAAGGTGTTGCCATGCAAGAAAATGCAGGATGGGGGAAACAATAGAAAGAAGAAAGGATTGAGGTGAAGAACTATGAAGAGAAGGGATTCTTGCTATCACACTCTACAGATCTCAAGGATCCTTACATATGATTTAGTGACTCCATTTCTATTTGCATTTGACCCCATTGTCCTAAAATATTTGAACAGAAAGAGGGCATAGATAAGACATTTAGAAACAGTTTGCAGGTCTTGCATTAAATATAACAGTAGTGATGGGGGTTTTCAGTTATCCAGTTATCTGAGTTTTTTCTCTGATGAAGTAAAGTAAAAATCAGAGAAAGAGTAACAAGTGATTTCTTGGCTTGACTAAATGATAATGTCATCCTTCTCAAGTTGGAGGAACCAATAAAAGAAAATTCTATTTGCAAACAGATTTCTACCAACAAAGAGGAAGCAGTTGCTGGGGTGGAAAATAGGGGCCTCATAGAGAAATGATTTCTTCTTTTTTCTTTTGGAGAAGTTGATTTTAATTAGCTAAGAGGAAGATTAGATAGAATACTGAGGAATAAAATTCTATGGAAGAAATCAGTTCATGGTAGAAAGGAAATTTTCAAGAATATCTTGAAAGCAAAAAGAAAAAAAGAAAAAAAAACAAAAAACAAATGGGAGTTGTTTGGAGATACCAATGTAGCTTCAAAGAAAATTCATTAGCTAACAGAATTTCATAATTTTTTCAATATATTTTTATACATAATGGGTTTATATAAAATATAACTTCAGTTAGCTTATGTAATTCAAATAATTTATATCAAACTTAACTTTCAATTAGTTCATACTATTCTGATTCTCATTTGGAGGACCCAAATTTAGGCTGAATTTAGGAGAAACTTTCTAATAATTAGGGTTATTTAAAAATAGAATGGGGAAGCTAAATTAAATAAAATGTGGTACATAAATGTAATGGAATATTACTATGCTATAAGAAACTATGAATATGATCAATAGAGAAGTATATGGAAACTTCCATGAACTGATACAAAATGACAGAAGTAGCATCAGGAAAAAAATATACACAATGATTATAACTGTGTAAATGGAAAGATCTATCACACACAAGTGAAAAATGAAATGTTGCAAAATATAAACAATAAGCATGACTTGGAAAAAAAAAAGATTTTAATGGACACTCTAAATCTGCCCCTTTACAGGAGTAGGATGTTTCACACTGTGAATGTTTTCATCCACAAATTCATGTCATCTTGGGTTATATTTAGAAAATATCTAGAGGTGATAGTTCTTTTGTTCAGAACACATCTGTAGTATTGTTTCTAGTTCTGGGCCCCATAATTTAGGAAAGCATTGATAAATGAAGAATAGTCAATGAACATTTTTTTAAAGCTTTTTTTTTTTCAAAACATATGCATGGATAATTTTTCAACATTGACACTTGCAAAATCTTGAGTTCCAAATTTTCCTCCTCTTCTACCCACCCCTGCCCTGGATGGCAATTAATCTAATATATGTTAAACATGTGCAATTCTTCTATATATATTTCTACAATTATTATGCTGCACCAGAAAAATCAGATCAAAAAGAAAAAAAAAAGATCAGAAAGAAAAAAAATGCAAGTAAACAACAATAAAAAGAGTGAAAATACTGTGTTGTGATCCACACTGGGTTCCCACAGTTCTCTCTCTGGGTATAGATGGCTTTCTTCATCACAAGACCGTTGGAACTGGCCTGAATCTCAATAAATATTTATTAGTTCCTACTGTGTTATGGCATTGGGAATACAAAAAAAGGTAAAAGACAGTCCCTGCTCTAAAGAGGAAAGACAACATGCAAACAGTGTACAAACAAGCTCTACAGGGAGCAAATTGATAGTAATCAAGATTGAAGGCAAAATACAGAAGTGAACAAGAAATGGAAAATCTATGTCATGTAAAGATGGAACGAAGTAACTGGGAATATTGAGCCTGGAGTAGAGAAGAAAAGCCTGGGGGAAGGAACATGAGAGAAAGTATGACAGCTGTCTTTTAGGTTGAGAAAAGCTGCATAGAAGAGGGATTTGACTTGTTCCATTAGGAACAATGGAAATATAAATATACAATAGAAATCATGAAGAGGCAAATTTAGTCTGAGTTCAGGAGAAACTTTTTAATAATTAGGGCTATCTAAAAATAGAATGGGGCAGCTAAGTGGAGTAATGGGTGAAGTTCTGGGCCTGGAGTCAGGAGGATTCAAGTTTAAGTGTGGCTTCAGACATTCATTACCTGTGTAACCCTAGGCAACTCACTTAATCCTGTTTGCCTCAGTTTCTCATTTGTGAAATGAGCTGGAGGAGAAAATGGCAAATCACTATCATTGCCAAGAAAATCCCAAAAGGGGTCACAGAGTCAGACATTACTGAAAATTGACTGATATATATTATAAAAGTATAATCATGTAAAACGTCTTTCTATGTGGCATAGAAAGGGGAAGGAATTCCTTTTAAAATAAAATTTCATCTTAAAAATTATGAATTTAACCTATATCTACAAACATGAACATTTTAATGTATGACAAAATGTGTCATAAATGATTTTTTATTTTGGGGGAGCCCATATCCCTGAGTCAAGTAAAATAAATCAACTTCTTGGTTGTTTCTAAAGAAGCATATCTCATTCTGCACCTCTAGTTAGTCATCTCTCAGCCAAGAGGTGGGAATCATTCTTCATCATCAATCTTCTGAAATCAAGAGGCCATGGAATTAATCAGATTTCTTAAGTTTTTCAAAGTTTTTTTTTCTTTATCTTATTTTGGTCGTGTACATTGCTTTCTTGATTTTATTCATTAATATTATTATCACCTAATACACATTCTCAGGTTTTTCTGAATTCATAATATTTGTCATTTCTTTCAGAATAATGATATTCTATTATATTCATGTACCATAGTTTGTTCAGCTGGTGGTCATCTATTTTCTTGTCAGTTCTTTTCCAGAACTCCACAAAATTAACTTCATATCATACTTTTTAAGTGCAACCTGAACTTTTGACATGCAACTTGATTGTAATTTGGGAACTATTCATGCAAAAGTACTAAAATGAGGGCTATAGCCCAGAAGTGATATAGGAAATAATAAAAAAAAGGGGGGGGAGGGGATGAGTGAAAGCCAAGACTGAATAAGGATAGTTAAGTGGTTTGTGTTTTTTTTTTGTTTGTTTTTTGTTTGTTTTTTTAGTGATAGAATGAAGACATTTCAGTTTCTCTGAGCTGTGTATTTCTTTGTATTTTAAAAGAGCAGTTAACTGCTTAATAAACCATGGGTCGTTGATGGAAGCAAAGAATGCTCAGTGTTGGGTCTTGGGAAATTTAGGGCTCTGAAGGGCTGCCTGTCCCTTTTGATCAAACATTTGTGCTCTGAATCGTCTGGTTTCCCACCCTGGTTTTTCTCTTCTGCTTTGTGGTATATTAGAAAGAACAGCTATTGAAGGACAAAATGGAGGAGAATATATTTTTTTTTTTTTTAGTCTTTTCGCACAAGAAGCTTGCTTTAAAATAAAGGGCATGAGCTGAAGTGAAGATTTAATAGCTGCTTATAATGGGTGGTACTGCTTATTGGAAATTAGATTATAAGTAACATGGAAGGGTATGGAATCTCCATTTCTGCTTTCTGGATGTAATTGTAAGAAATTCTGTCCAATTTTAAAATCCATAAATTCTACTGTTATGTATTCTCCATGAGCAAAATATTTTAATGGGCCATTATGTATTTTCTGCTCTTTTAAACATGGTTGAACATCCTTCTGAATTTTGTGTTAAGTCAAGGATGTCTAGATTGCTTCCTTCTCATTGCTTCCTCTTCTGGGATCAGGTTGATCAGCCTGACCCAAAGGCACAGGTGGAACATGAGCATGATTAAATATCATACACATTCCTCCAAATAGTACTTTTGTGTGGGCAGTCTGGATCTCATTGACAAATGTGGTGAAAACATTACCAGTTGCACTAGGAATAGGAAAAGAAGTTACAAAAATGTTTTGGTTGTTTTATCTAAGCTATGAACTCTATTGAAGCTACTTTTGTTTTCCTTCTTTTTTGTTATGAACTTAACAATAATCAATAAGCAGGAACATTTCAATACACAATGAAGTATAAAAATTTTTATTCAGAATGTTGAACTTTTAATATGTATAGTTTATTTGAAAAAACTTCATTAAATTGAACAATGGACTGACAAAATTGCCCTATTTGTGTCCCATTCTGAATAATTTCCTTTTATGTATTTTAAAATATTTTATTGATGCTCTTTACTTACTTTTTTGTATGTCTTTCACTCCCAAATAATTCCCTCCTCTCTTTTCCTCACCTTCCATCCAAGGCTTCCCTTGTAGCAAATAGTTAAACAAAACTAATCATTACATTGACTTTGTTTGAAAATGTATGTTTCATGTTGCACCTGTACTCTCTCACCTTTCTGCCAAGAGTTGGCATATTTGCTTCATCATCCATCTTTGGAAATTATGAATTGTTCCTGCATTGTTCAGAATTCTGAAATCTTACAAAGTTGTTTTTCTTTTCTTTATTGTAGTTATTATGTAAATTATTCTCCTGGTTCTGTTCATTTCACTTTGTATAAGGTCATACAAGTCTCCTTGAGGTTAGGTTTTGCTCTTTTCTCATATACTTTTGTAAATCACATAACATTAATAAGAAGGGACACAAGTAAGACTGGGCCTTATATACAAACAGAAAAATTGAATACCATAGGATGAAGTGATATCTAAGGTAATAGCTTGGTAAGGTTGATTTAGAGTCCAGATCCCTTGATCTGGATTCAGTGTGCTATGTCCCAATGCCTCTCTTTACTCCCTGTGGATCAAGTCACTTACAGAGTCAAGTCTAGCACTACAAACAACAGGTACTCAATAGACATTGAGGTTGAACTTATTGCCTTCAGGTAGATCTGCCTCTCTGAGAATATTTAAGTATCTAGAGCAGATCAATTTGGGAAAGATTACTCACATTGTAGCAATATTCTTTTCATAAGAGAATTAGCTAAAGGGTCTCTTAAATAGTAAAACATATTTCAGTGTTTATTTCCAGTTGAGTAACTGAGTCTCTGGTCTCAGAGTTGAACAGAAGGAATAGAGTAGGCTACATTGCCTTTGGGAAATTAAGTTCTTTTGATGACTAAGCTTTTCCACAAAAGAATGATCCGTTTTAAAAATGCCAATATTCTTCTGGGGAAGTCCTGGAAACCATTGCCTCCTAATTGAAGAAATTGAAGATCACTGAAAGGGCAATGAAGAATGGATATAAAAAGAGTATAATACATTACAAACATTAATAGCATATATATAAAACACTTTAAGATTTGTGAATTGTTTTAGATTCATTATCTCATTTAATCCTGATAATTTTATTATTATGCCCGTTTTTCACTTGAGAAAACTTTGAGAAAAGGTCAAATGTCTTGCTCAGTCACAAAGCTAATAAGTATTTGAGTCTGGGTTTGAATCTAGGTCTTGATTTCAGGTAAAAGCTTTCTATCCACTTTGATACCTCTTTGTTTATAAAAGGTGTCATCTAACCATTTCTTTAAAAAAGATTGGATATGCAATGTGAATAAGAAATAATTGCTGGACAGCTTACACATGTCACTGATGTCAAGAGAGCATGAGGAAGGCCACTTGCATGTTGGTGGACAATTTCTGGGCAAACTTTGATGAGCAACAAGCATGGTAGGAATGGATGGATTGGGGTATGTTTTGTTGGAGGAAATGCTTACATCCATTCATTTCTGGATCTGTGGAATACAGGAAGTTGAACCAATGCTGTTTAGAAACCAAAATGAAGGACTCAGGGACACTAATAATTCAACAAACATTTAATAAGTTTCTGTCATGTGGAGTACAGAGTGCTAGATCTTTGAGAGTAAAAAAATGAAAACACAGTTCTTTACTTGAAGGAGCTGATACTCTAGGAGGAGGACAAGACAGGTAGATATATGACAATAATAACAATTAGAATTTAATATATACACTGGACAAATTTAATGATGAGGGAAAAAGCATTTGGGGCAGGGATCATGTTTATCTTGGAGGAGAGACTGTAGAAGAACAGGGACAGTTTGGAGAAAGGCTAGTTGTTGTTCTCTTTGGTTGGGACATGGAGTGTGCAAAGAAGGAAAATAATGTAAACTCATATTAATATAAATTCATCTTAGGAAGCTTATTTTGGTAGCTACGTGGAAGACAGTTTAGAAAAAGACTAGAGGCAGGGAGAGAAATTAGGAAACTATTACAGTAAATTGAGGTGAATAAAAACAAGGACCTGAATGAGAGTGGTAACAATTTGAGTAGACAGGAGGTGATGACTGCTAGAGGTATGGGGAAGCCAAAATCAACAAAATTTAGCAGTTGATTATATGTAGAGGGAAGAGCCGAAGATGAGTTGGTAGTTAGTGGTTGGCTACATGGGAAAATGGTGGTGCCATTAATAGAAATAGGGAAGTTAAAAGAGGAGAGGGCTTCAGAGGAAAGCTAATTAGACCATTTTTGGATACAATGAGTTTTAAATGCTCACTGGATAACCAAGGGCTGATTTTATATGGCTAAAGAGTGAGTAGCTGGTCAGTAAGTAGAAGCAGTGTATATAGATTATTTTTTTTTCTGGAAATTTGGCAGAAGGAGAGAGAGAGTACTTTAGTTTGATAGGGATAGCATGGCCAGAATTTTTATGATAGAAAGACATGAACATGTTCATAGAGCAAAACTAAATTGAAATGTTAGGAGTCACTGCCCACTAATGATCAATCATGAATGAAGAGAACACATCTGTGCATTGAGAATGTAAATCATTGGAGAAATGAAATTTGATTTACAAATATAGTGATTTACAAATACAGTGAATATTACCAAGCATGCCTGAGGACTGCCAATCTCTTACTGTGTCCTTGACAAAGCATGAACTTACCTTGTACTTGGAACTTGGTGACATTACATTGATGTGTCTGGTTTAGATACCAAAGATACACCTTTGGATTTGACCTTTAAAAACTGGGGATGGAGAGCAGAGCCGAAATGGCATAGGAAAGGCAATGACTTTCTGAGCTCTCCCCCAGACCTCTTTGAGCATCTTTAAATAATGCCATAAAACTATTTCTGGAACAGGAGAATCTACAAAAGGTTGGGATTAAATAATTCTCCAGTCAAAAATGCAGGAAAGGGCTATTGCACCTAGGTGAGCATGGAGTACAGACCCAGACCCAGAAAAATAGGAACAGGTCTTGGGAGCCACTGAATGATGATGATCATCAGCCCAACTTCTCAGATAAGAGATGGTAAGGGAATAGAACAACTGGTTGGAAGATCACAGAGTCTCATTGCTAGCACTGAGGCAGGACTGTATCACTTTGCCCATACTTGGATCTAGGTGACAGTCCCAAGTGGCAGTCCCAGGGTGATGAGAAGCACTAATCCACCAGAGCTTGAGATGTAATACCAGAGAAACTGAGGCGAGTAGAGATGGGTTTTAATTTTTTATGTGGAGAGTTCATAAGCTAGCTGACCAAATGGGACTATAGTCCAAAGCACTTGGTGCAGATAAACAGAAGCAGAGAGCTTATATAGGGTTTTAACTAATTAGGGTTTGCAAACAGAATATATAACCTGGATATACAATTTTATCCTAACATTTTGCAGCTGTTATCTTTAAGGGAAATAAAGGAAGATAAGGGGGGCAAGGACTTTGGGAGGATGGACAAACCATAATTCCAGGAAAGGATCATTAATTAAACCTGACAGGATAAAGTTCAAAATAAGAAGGTCAAGGACAGGAGACAGAGAGGCGTGGGGCAATATTCAAAAAGAGGGGGGATCATCCTAGCAAGGATAACGATAAGGCACCTGGGTGATTATGATGTAATGGTATGTAAAGGGGAGTCTGAGCATCAAGGCTTTCCTGGGTTCTCTTCTAACCTCAATTTTATCAGTCCTAATTGCAATGAAAGGGGGAGTGGCTATGGCTTATCATCCAGGGCTCAACAAAGGTCACAGTGGAATAAGGACTCTTGTCACAATTCCAGGTCAGAAAAGAATTGTTTGCTCACTGACTAGAGCACAAATCAGGAGAATAGTAAACACCCCTCTTCTTAAATCATATCATCTTGGAAGAATTGAAAACATATAGTCCCCTAGAAATATCTCTGAAAACAGTTGCATAAAACTCCTGAAGCTGAGAAGTAGACTAGGGAAATGAGCAAAAAATAGAAAAAAATTCTGATCATAGAAAGTTACTATGGTGAGTGACAAAGAAGATTGAAACATGCTCAGATGAAGATAACAAAGTCAAAACTGCGACATCCAAAGCCTCCAAGAAAAATATGAATTGAAAGAGCTCAAAAAGAATTGTGAAAATCAAGTAAGAGAGACAGAAGAAAAATTGGTAAGAAAAATGAAAGTGATACATTAAAACAATGAAAAAATGAGCCAACAGCTTGATAAAGGAGACACAAAAAAATACTGAAGAAAATTGCGCCCTAAAAACAGACTATGCCAAGTGATAAAAAAGGTACAAAAAGCCAGAGAAGAGAAGAATGCTTTACAAAGCAGAATTGGCCAAATGGAAAAGGGACACAAAAATTCACTGAAGAAAAAAAAACACCTTAAAAAGTAGAATTGATGGGGGCGGAGCCAAGATGGCGGAGTGAAAAGGTGACTTTCTGCCTCTCCTCCGATCTTCTCTCAAATCAACAATAAAATAAGCTTCTGAACTGATCTTCAAGTCAACGAACCCAGAAATACTTGGGCACGGCTCTCTGGAGAACTTCATATCAGGTTAGTCAGACTCGGACAGAGAGATAAATAGACGACCCCTGTGCAGGCTGGAAGTGAGGGTGGGACTCAGCTCAGCTCTTCGTGGAAGAAATTCCAAACTCCAAACTCCAAATTCCAAACACCTGGAGTTTATCTGAGGCACTCGGGACACTCTGCCCTGATTGGGGGCAGGTGTTCTGGCAGACTTGCCTTGTTTAAGGAGTAATTCGGACTTAGTCCTAGCCCCCACCAGCCCAGCACCTTAAGTCAACTTGCCCAAGTGCCCCAGGGCAAAGCGTCTTCAGCCGCGGTTTTTTTTTCCCCCCTACCTTAAAGAGATATCCACTCTGTCTAAAAAAAAAAATGATGAAGAAGCAAAAGAGAGCTCTCACCATAGACAGCTTTTATCAAGGCAAAGAAACGACCTCAGATACAGAGGTTTCTTTAGACAAAAATACAGAAAAAAACAGCAAGGACCATCACTGGTCCCCTTTTCAAAAGGCCTTTCTGGAAGACTGCATAAAGAACCTCAAAAGAGAGCTGGAGGATAAATGGGAAAATAAACTGAAATCAGTGCAAGAAGGATACAGTATCTTGCAAGAAGGATATGATGCTCTGCAAAAGAGATATGAAAAAGACACCAATTTATTAAAAAATAAAATTAGTGAAGTGGAAAAAGAGTGCAGTGAACAAATTGGCCAGTTACAAAAGGAACTTAAAAAGGTAACTGAAGAAAACAACACTTTAAAAATAAGAATTGAACAAATGCAAGTGAATGACTCACTAAGACTTGAAGAATCAGTCAAGCAAAAACAAAAAAATGAAAAATTAGAAGAAAATATGAAATATCTCCTAGGAAAAACAACTGACTTAGAAAATAGATCTAGGAGAGACAATCTAAGGATTATTGGACTTCCTGAAAGCCATGATGAAAAAAAGAATCTAAACACTATCTTCCAGGAAATCCTGAAAGAAAACTGCCCTGAGATTGTAGAATCAAAGGGCAAAATCACCATTGAAAGAATTCACCGATCACCTCCTGAAAGAGACCCCAAAATTAAAACCCCAAGGAATATCGTGGCTAAATTTCAGGACTATAGCACCAAGGAACAGATTCTGCTAGCAGCTAGAAAGAAACAATTCAAATACCAAGGATCAATAATTAGAATCTGTCAGGATCTGTCAGCTTCCACACTGAAGGATCGAAGGGCTTGGAACCAGATATTCCAAAGGGCAAAGGAACTTGGATTACAGCCAAGAATAACCTATCCAGCTAGAATGAGCATTATCCTCCAGGGAAGAAGATGGTCATTCAA
>JAJPUD010004126.1:89794-106611 GCA_023553655.1 Myrmecobius fasciatus | reverse complement strand
CTGTACAAACAAAACAAATGCAGACAAGATTAGGAGGGAAGCATCTAATTGGGAAATCAGCTTTACATTTAATGTTTCTGATAAAGGCCTCATTTCTAAAATATATAGAGAATTGTCTCATATATATAAGAATTCAAGCCACCTTTCAATAGATAAGTGGTCAAAGGATATGAACAAACAATTTTCAGATGATGAAATTAAAACCATCTCTAGTCATATGAAAAGTTGCTCCAAATCACTATTGATCAGAGAAATGCAAATTAAGACAACTCTGAGATACCACTACACACCTGTCAGATTGGCTAAAATGACAGGAAAAGATAACGATGAATGTTGGAGGGGATGTGGGAGGGCTGGGACACTAATACATTGTTGGTGGAACTGTGAACAGATCCAACCATTCTGGAGAGCAATTTGGAGCTATGCTCAAAAAGTTGTCAAACTGAGCATACCCTTTGATCCAGCAGTGTTTCTACTGGGCCTATATCCCAAAGAGATCTTAGAGGAGGGAAAGGGACCCACATGTACCAGAATGTTTGTGGCAGCCCTTTTTGTAGTGGCTAGAAACTGGAAACTGAAGGGATGCCTATCAATTGGAGAGTGGCTGAATAAATTATGGTATATGAATGTTATGGAATATTATTGCTCTGTAAGAAACGACCAGCAGGATGATTTCAGAGAGGCCTGGAGGGACTTGCATGAACTGATGCTGAGTGAAACGAGCAGAACCAGGAGATCATCATACACGGCAACAACAGTATTACATGATGATCAATTTTGATGGACATGGCTCTCTGCAACAAAGAATTGTCTCAAACCAGTTTAAATTGTTCAATGAAGAAAACCATATACACCCAGAGAGAGGGATATGAAATATGGACCACAACATAACATTTTCATGATCTCTATTGACATTTGCTTGCATTGTGTTGCCTTTCTCTGATTCTTTTTTTTTCTTGTAGATAGGATTTTTCTTGCATAACTTCTCAAGCATTTCAACATTATTGGCATGTAGTGGACTTCCTGCCATCTAGGGGAGGGGAGGGGACTGGGGGTAAAATTTGTAATGGAAAGCTCTGTAAAGATCAATGTTGGGAAACTACCCATATACATGTCATACAAAGAAAAAGCTTTAAATAAAAAAAAATTTAAAAAAAAGTAGAATTGATTAAATTAAGGAAGTACAAAAGCCCACTGAAGAAAATAATTCCTTAAAAATCAATATTGAACAGAAGTCAATGACTTTATGAGAAATTAAGAAACAATAAAACAAATTCAAAGAAATGAAAGAAGACAATATGACATATCTCATTGGAAAAATAAATAACATGGAAAATAGATCCAGAAGAGAAATAATTTAAAATTTTTTGGACTACTTGAAAGCTTTGACCTCCACAAAAATCATAGATAAAAAATTGCCAAGAAAAACTGTTCTGATATTCTAGAACCAAAGGGTAAAAGAGAAATGGAAAGAATCCACTGATTACTTCCCTAAAGAAGTCTGAAAATGAAAATTTGCACAGATGTTATAACCAAATTTCAGAGCTCTCAGGTAAAGGAGAAAATAATTGCAAGTAGCTAGAAAGAAATAATTAATTCAAGTGTCACGGAGGTTTAGTCACAATAACAGAAGATTTATCAGCTTCTACATGAAAGGATTGGAGGGTTTGGTATGATATTCTGGAAGGTGAAAGAGCTAGGATTACAACAAAGAATTATCTATCCAGTAAAACTGAGCATAATCCTTCAAGAGAAAAATGGGCATTCAATAATATAGTGGACTCTCTAGCATTCTTGATGAAAAACCAAAGCTCAATAGAAAATATGACTTTCAAATACAAAATTCAAGAGAAGCATAATAAAGTAAGCAAGAAAGGATATCTTAAGGGATTTAATAGGGTTAAACTGATTCCATTTCTACTTGGGAAGATGCTACTTGTAACTTATAAGAACTTTCTCATTATTAGAGCAGTTAGGAAGAGAAATATCTCTATCCATATCTGTATTTCTATCTATTTATGTACCTATATGAGAATGGGGACAGGTAGGAGTTCAATATGAAAAGATGATATCTAAAAGAATAAAATTAAGGAATGAGAAAGGAATATACTGGTAGAAAGGGAAAGGGAAGAGTAGAATGAGTTGAATTACTTCACATAAAAAGGGCAAGAAATAGCTTTTACAGTGGAAGAGAAGAGGGGAAAGTGAGGAGGAGTGAATGATTGTCAATCTTATCAGAATTGGCTCAAATAGTGAATAACACACACTCAATTGGGTATAGAAAGAAATCTATCTTACTCTACGGGAAAGTAGAAGGGGTAATAGAAGGGAAGGTAGAGTGGGGGAGGGATAGTCAGAAGCAAAACACTTTTAAGAATGAGCAGGGTGAAAGGAGAAAGACAATAGACAGGGATAAGGGATAGAATGGAGGGAAATATAGTTAGCAATAGTAATTGTGAAAAGCTCTATTACTGCCAACTTTAACAATTATAAGGGTCAGGAAAACATCCAGATTTATTCTTTGTAATTCAAGAAGCAATTAATAATCATAGATAAGCTGAGAATTGCTTAGATTTGGAAGCATTTCCACTACTCCCACTTCAGAATCATTTAAGTTAGAAATGCTGGCCTGAGTTGACTTCCCAAGTGCCTTTTATGCCTTAGAAAAATATAGAGATTGGGGAGAATTTAATGTTCTGTATTTTGCTCTTTCTTGTAAAGCATTGATGTTCTATCTGCCCCATCTACTGAACTTCCAAACTCAGAATAGAGCTTTCAAATATTTGACCCTTTCAAATACTAATATAGTTAGTTAACTTGACTAAATACTTTCCAAAATTGCCATTCAAAATTTATTTCTGTTTTATGTAAGAACATGGTAAGTTTTTGGCTATTGGGTGAATTCATTTGGTATATGAAAGCTGAGTTTAGGCTCCTAGTTTTTTTTTTTTTTTTTCAAATCAAGTGTTTAATTATTCAGTTTTAAAATTGGGAAGGAACCTTATTGATAATGTAATTTAGTGCCTACCCAGATCTCAAATAGGATCTACAACATTTCACCCCTACCCCTACTCCTGCAATGGTTATTTTGATTCCCTTGAAGATATCTAGTGATGATTAGATGATCAAATAGACTACTCACTTGCAGAGAGTTGATGGAGTGTTGATGAACTCAGAGAGAAGACTGGCACTTTTCCTTCCCTTCCTCCCTAGCACATAATAGGTACTTAATTAAGGTTTATTTCCTCCTTTCCTCTGTCTCTCCCTCCCTCCATTCCTCCTTTTCCTTTTCTTCCCATTCCTTCCTTATTTGACTACAACTCTGTATAACAATTTTTTTCATACTTTTTGAATGGGTGGTAAAGGGGAATATGGAAACAAGATAATTCAGAGCTCAAAATAAAATGTGTTTGAATTTACAAAACAAATAAACAAAAACAGCAACAAAATAGATGTGGTTATCCTAGGTAGGGAAATTTTCCTCAAGGTTTCCATAAGTAAGCCTGATTGTTCCTCACTTTGCCACCAACTTGGCCCTAACAAAACATGGTTCAGTAATATAAGATTTCATCCAGATTAAATGTCATACATTAGCATCCAAACTTTAAAGCAAAATTTTAACGAGTTTTTTTTCTTTTATTGAAGCTTTTTGTTTTCAAAATATATGCGTGGATAATTTTTCAACATTGACCCTTGTAAAACATTTTGTTCCAAATTTCTCTCTTTCCTCTCACCCCTTGAGAGTTTTAAAAATTGAGAAAAAAAGAGGAATATGGGAAACAATTTAGATAACAACAGGATTATCCATTTTGACTAAGTCTTACATTCTTAATACTGTTGAATTTCAATTTCCTAGGGGTTGGAGGGGTGAGGCTGAAGATGTGTTTATATTTGCAGAAGGAAAGCAAAGGTAGACAATTCTTGTGTACATGTGACCAATTTTGAATTTTTTCTTAGACTTCAGAGATTCCCTGGTCAACTTTCTGGATTCTTAAAACTTAAATCTCATCTTTCAGTTAGCATGGTCCAAACAAATCTCCATTCTTCAAGTCCATGTACTCTTGTTCCAGTTAGCCAGAAGTATCAGTATTCCTTTAACAAGAAGCTTAGAAGTAGAAGAAGTTTTAAGTTTACTGTGCAAAAGGATAAAACAAGGGCTTGTAGTTCCAGTTATTTTGATTCAATTTGATTCAGTAGGTATTTATGAACATCCACTATTATATAGATACATATAATTTTAATGAGAGAAGCTGGGAGCAGTGAATAAAGCACTGGATTTGGAATCAGGAAGATTCATCTTCATGAGTTCAAATTCTGCTTTAGATACCTATTTGCTGTGTGACCTTGGGCAAGTTATTTAAGCCTATTTGTCTCAATTCCTCATCTATAAAATAGACTGGAGAAGGAAATGGCAAACTACTACATTATTGTTATGAAGAAAACACCCAAAAATCACAGAGAATTGGACAAGAGTGAAATAATTCAACAGTCTCTACACAATTTTAGAAAAAAGAAAATATTACACTTTGGAATAAGTTGTATGTCTTTATGCTTTTTTTTTGGGTGGGGGGAAATAACATCAATCTAGTACCATGAATAAAATCTGATTTTAAAATAAAAAAAAAGGCAACAAGTGGGGTAGAGAGATCAAAATGCACTCTAGAAGTTAGAGAGCTGGAGAGAGGGAGAGAGATCAGGCTGAGTGGAGAGGAAAGACACATAGAGGCATAAATTAGGCTCCCTCTAGGTGAGTCAAGAAACTAAGAGGTTCTATTAGGAGAAGAGAAACTAGCACCGATATATTAATAGAGGAAATCTTGGACCTTGAACTGAATAGTGTAGTTTCTAGACCAAAGTAGAGACTTCTAAAGATCTATAAGACACAGGGACAACAAATTAGTGAAAATCCAGACCTTCCTCTTTTGTAGAATTTATGAATCATAAAAGTGGTAAAGATTTTGGGAGAAGAACCAACTCTAATTACCAAAATTCTTTCCCTTTTAGGTAGGGATGCAACTCAAGGCCTATAGAGGCCTAAGTCTGTGAGGAAAACCGGGCTCATTAAAGAAACTGTTGATAGGGACTATTGCAATCTTGAAGGATTCTTCCTTGTAGGAAAGTAGAAGATACCTAGTATAGTGTTAGCCTGAAGGTTTTTATTGTTCCATAAAGGGAGGGAGGCAGAAGCATCCCGTCTGATTTTGCACTTGGATGTGAGTAATTTGCAATTTTGTTCCACATACAGTGTTGTGGTAGCCTGAGTGCTTGGAGGAGAGGTAACTGCTATTTTGGTTTTGTGGTGGAAACCTGAGCCAAATCCCTTTATCCTCTAGGGAAATACTGGGTAGGAGCACTCTTTATGTGTTTTATTAATAAGTCTTCCAATCTTCAATAAAGATTGAACTTCTTTAATGTGAATCCACTGCTTTAATAACAATGGGCCACAGTTTGCACAAATATTGGATTTATGGATAATATCTTCAGGAATACAAATAATGGCTAAAATGAGAATGTTACTTCCTCTTGTTTTACTGAAGAGTATCACACTTAAAAGGAAGTTGGAGAGCAAAAAGATTTTGACTTCCTACAGAATAATTTGTTTACAGATAAATATCATGCTGTGTGATAATAGTTTTTTTTTGTTTTTTTTTTTAGCTCTGCTAATCAATATTTAACTCCTGCTAATAACTAGTTCCGTGACCCTCGACAAGCCACTATTTATTTCTGGGGATCAATTTCCTCACTTATATAATGAAGGCAGAAGACCAGACAATTTCATAGATCCCATCTAGTTCTAAAACTCTACAATTATACCTTCTTGAGGATTATTTCTTTTCAGATTAAGGGAGGTAGAATCAGTAGTCTGAGCAACTGGTCCCTAGTTTATATATCTCTCTGAGGGAGAGTAAGTGGGATATTATAGAGAAGACAGTTTATTTCAAACAAGACATTATTTGGTTCTTAAAATGGGGTAGCTCAAGTAAGACCAGGAATAGCTGGGGTACTTCTGGAATGGGAAAAAATGGGCAGAAGCTAATGTGCACGTTGGAACTGTGGGCTTCCGTCAGTGACTTTCTTCAATTAGCCTGGGACTTGAAATACACTGGAGATCAGCAACAAGAGAGCAGTTATCACTTCAGAAGTGTGTGTGTGAGCATCTGTCTGCACCAATAGAATTTTCTTTATAAGTTGTCTAATGGACTGCTGAGCCATTCCAGGCATTTATATTCATCTGAGTCCCAAGCAAACCGGAGCAGATTTCCAGAGGAAACTTGGGGTGCAGTGGGTAGAGGACTGGATTTTTATCTTTTGATCACACAATTAGAGGGAAAAGAAGGTCTTCAAAACCAATGCATACCAGCATGGAATCTATTTTACAACATTTTCAGTAAGTGACCAACTAGTGTTTGCTTGAAGTCCTGCAGAGAAATAGCCACTATGCCATTTTCCCTGCCCCCCATCAGTAACAATTCATTATAATTTTGCATAATTTTAATTGGTAAGGATTTTTTCCTTACATTTCAGTTTGTCTTTTTGTAACTTCTACCCATTGCTCTTCATTCTGTCCTCATGGGCTAAGCAAAATAATGGTAGTTGTTCTGGCACATTTTCAAGCATTTGATAACGGCTATTATGTTTCTCTACAAACTCTCTCATTCTTTCTTGTCTCTGCCACTTACTGGCTGTGTGATCCTGAATAAGTCACCTCTTTGATTACTCAGCTCCACACATTGTGGATCCAGTGTGTGATCCAGTGATACTGGTCTCTTTTCTGCTCCTCACACAAGATTCATCATCTCCTGACAGGCATTTTCACTGTCTGTCCCCTGCACCTAGAATTCTCTTCTTCATCATCTCTACTTTTTGGATTTCCTGGCTTCCTTCCAGCCCCCGCTAACATCTCACCTTTTCTACAGGAAGCCTTTTCTGATCCCTTTAACGTTAGTTCCTTCCCTTTGAGGATTGAGGGTTGTATGCATCTTGTTTTTACATAGTTGTTTTCAGCTCTCCTTCATTCAACAACTCTCAGATCCTTGAAAATAGAAGCTGTCTTTGGATTCTTAGTCTCGTGTCTGGCACATGGAAAACATTTAGTAATTCTTATTGACCAAAATAATATTGATTCCCTTCTATGCCTCTTTGCATGCTTATTTATAAAATGAAGAGGTTGGGTTAGAATTAGGGGGCCCTAAGCTGGGCTGTATGAAGTGGTTTTATAAAATATTTTGATAGCTTCATTTTGGTATAACTGATTTCATTTGTAATCCTATACATTTTGTTTTATACATTTAAAAATGTCATTCTGAAAAGGGATCTATAGATTTCACTAGATTGTCAAAGGAGTCCATGACACACACACACAAAAGATTATAAATACCTGGAGAAGATGATCTCTGAAGTTCTTTCCAAATGTAGAATCTGACAATTACTACTCTTAGGAAACTTATTTGACATTGGAATGGCTATATGGCATAGTGAGGGGCTTGTTTCTTAGGTGGAGGGATTCAACAAATTGTTACTGTCCAGGGATCCTCTTAAAATGAATTATGAGCCCACCTTTCCCCAAGAAGTAGATGACTCTAAGTCATACCCTGGAGCTCCTCCATGGATCATTTAGCACAATATATGATTTCCTTGAATAATCTTGTTTTTCACAGGCCATACAGCTTAGCTTTCAATCAATTATGCACAAATACATTTTAAAAAGTCAACATGTTACATCTCAGCCTGCCAGCATATTTAGTTTCCCTTGTCTAGGAATTCATGAATCAATTGCTTTAACAATACTTTCCCCAAATTGCCTTTGAATGCTTGTGATGTCATCCACAGTTAATGTGTTCCTGATAAATAATGCATCAGGAAGTGGTGATTTTCCCCCCTGGGAACATAATAAAGAAAACAATTTGCTCCCTTGCTTAGCAGCCCCAGTCTCCTCATCCAGGCCATGTGTCTGATTAGAGAGAGAGGTAGAAGCTTAGGAAGAGAACATCATGGCTGAAAGATGCTAATGCTCAGATCCGTACTGTACTCTCCTTTGGCAGGATGAGGTTCAGAAGCTTAGACATGTCCTCATGACTTGCTAAGAATAGAAGACTTAGAAATCTTATAACTTTCCAGGATCTTGCATCATCAACATGGGGGTAAGGTTGTCTCCCAGATGGAAAAACTGATGATACTTTGGCTACATGAACAATGCCAGCAGCAGCATCATATTGGATAGCATTGGTGGAGTGTAAGACTTAGATAGCTAAATCTCTGACATTTACTACCTATGTAATCATAGGCAAATACTTACCTCTCCTGAGCCTTGATAGCTTCACCTGTAAATTGAGGAGTTTGTACCAGATGGGCTCTAGGGTCTCTTCCAGCTTTAACACTGATCTTTTGGTCTAATGGTGGGCTACTTGCTGCTAGGGCTCTTTCTACTCAGTTCAATGCCTTAAATGTAATAGATACTTGATAAATCTCTATTGGTTAAAATTCCTAGTTATCTGCTGCTTTTCTTAAGATATCATTAAAAAAAAACATGTAGTCACACAATGCTAGAACCAGAAGAGACCTTAATTTAACCTACCAAAAAAGCAAACTGTTGCCCAAATCTGTCCTGAGTATCATAAGCTCTTGATTGTTGTTTTTCAATGGTTTCAGTCATGTTTGAGTCTTCATGACCCCATTTGGGGTTTTCTTGGCATTTTTTACCATTTACTTCTTCTTCTTCTTCTTCTTCTTCTTCTTTTACCATTTACTTCTCCAGCTCTTTTTATAGATGAGGAAAATGAAGTAAATAGCATTAAATGACTTGCGCAAGTTGACACAACTAAGTGTCTGAAGTCAGATTTGAACTCAGGAAGATGAGTCTTTCTGACTCCAGACCCAGTGCTCTATTTATTGCACCACCTTGCCCATTCATGGAACAGAAGGCAGTCTCCAACTCACCATCAAAGTGAATTACTAGAGCATTCTCTGATACTACAGTGGTCATTCTATAAGTAGCTTTACTCCGGGGTTGATTTGACTTCCTTGATTTTTCTGGAGTCATCCCTATTGGCTCATCACAATGCTTCTGTTCTTGTTTGCTAACTCCTGATTTGAACTTTCTGACTTCTGCTCTTTCTGTTGGTGTAGTTACTCCCCTTTCTCTTACTCTGTAGTTTGCCTCTTACAGCCTCTTGCAACACACTGCTTGGCTACTCTACTCCTGCTTTCCATGACTTATTCCTTCCTCTATAAATGAATGGTTACTCTTGACTACCAGCGGCTTAGTTGTTAATCATGGCTACGCTGGTTTTGGTAGACTGTTAGTTTGTGAGACTCTTGAAGGGATGATCATGTTCTTCATGGAAAAGAACAGTACTTAAAATCAGATTTATGCACAATTTTAAGATTTACAAAGTGCAATTCTATGATACCCTGTAATACAAGCAGTACATTTGTTATTGTTACTAGTATAAAGATGAGAAACTTGAGGTCCAGAGAAGGGAGGTTACTTGTCCAAGATAACACTACTAGAATGGGGTCAGAACCAATATTTGTATTCAAATATTCTGATTTGAATTCTAGGGCATTACTTTTTGTGCTGTTGCTGGCTTGCTGGGAGCAAGATCAAAATAATTGCCTCTATTGTCCAGATTTGACTATTTAACTTCTCCCTTGATAGTTTATAAGCAAATAATAAAAAAAAAACTTGTCTTCGAGAATCCAAATTTTTGTCATCAAGTAACACTTTACACTGCAGAAAGTTCATCATAATTATGTGTGGTAATCAAAGTTGCCTGGCCCAAGGATTTGGATCAGCTGCTTTTTCATGCCCTCAAGTAGAGTTTACTGGGTGCTTCTGAACATACAAGTTGCCCCCAGGGGCTCATCATTGAGCAGAACAAATTGCATTTAGAACAGATTAGTTAGCTGTTGCAACCTGTTTGCTCAGTTTCTATATTCCATTCATGTCCTCTACTTTTTAAGCTGATACCTGCTTAAACTTCATCTTTGACTTACAACTCAACTCTCTTCTTGCTTTTTTGATTTTTCAAAATCCTACTGGCCACTAGCCCGTGGGGCTGCTAAATAGCCCAGTGAATTGACTTCTGGGATTTAAAGTCAGGAAGTTTTGGGTTCAAATCCAGCCTCAGATATTTACTAGCTGGGCAAATTATTTAATCTGTTTTTGACTAAGAGTCAGCTAGGTGGCTGACTTAGGGGAAAGTGTGCCAGACCTAGAGTCAGGAAGACTCCTCTTCCAGATTTGAAATCTGGCCTCAGACACTCTTTGACTGTGTAACCCTGGGAAAAACACTTAAATACATTGCCTCAGTTTCTTCATCTGTAATATGAGCTGAAGAAGGAAATGGTAAAATAGTATCTTGCCAAGAAAACTTCAAATGGACTAACAGAATATACCTGAACAACATTCATACAGTATGTTGTTTTGTAAAATACTTTACCTGTGTTATCTCACCTGATTCACAAAACAACCCTGTGATATAAATGCTTTTATAACTCCGATTGTACAGATGAAGGAGTTGAAGCTTGCAGAAATTCTAGTAAGAATTAAGTGCATACTGTCTTAGACACTTAATAGCTATGTAACCTTAGATAAATCATATAACTTCTGTCTGGTTCAGCTTCCTTATCTGTGAAATGGAAATAATAATAGCATCTAACTTCTTGAATTGTTGTGAGGATAAAATATAAGCATTTTATATATAATATATGTGTGGAGTTTTGAGAATTTTAAAGTTCTATACAAAGCTACATCATCTAAATGTGGAAATATGTTTAGAAGAATTATACATGTTTAATCTATATTGAATTACTTGCTGTCTAGGAGAGAGGGATGGGGGAAGTGAGGGAGATAAATTTGGAACAAAAGGTTTTGCAAGGATAAATGTTGAAAACTATCTTTGCATGTATTTTGAAAATAAAAACTATTATAAAAAACAAAATGACATGATCATCACCGCCACCGCCACTACCATCATCATCATCATTATTGCTATACTTGTCCATGATTGGTCCTACAGCTACTAAGTGTCTGGGGCAAGATTTGCACGTACATCTTCCTGCCTCCAATTCTAGTGGTCTAACTTCTATACCATTGAGTTTCTCAAGTATTAGTCAAATATTAGAACAATTTCCACAGATAAACATAGGAAGGAGAAACAAGAAAAGGATTTAGACAAGCAAGATACCAGAGCAATGCTAGAAACTTTCAGCCAAGGTGGTTTTCTGCTGATTTATTGTTTGAGCCTGGTTTTTCTCTTGTCAAAAGGAAATAGTTCTTTGGAGGATGATGGCTCTTCATTAATCAAGCATCACAATCATTCAGAGCTGAAGTCCCAAGAAATCCCTTTTAACCAAAGTTCTGTAGGAGTTCTTTTCTGATTAGCCAATTTTAATCTATGTTTCCACAGGGGATTGTATTTCTGGCCTCTGTGCAAATGGAAGGAATTACTCTGCTTGAGGATATCTCAATTTGTATTTATAGGTGGAAAAGAGAAAGAGAGCATGGAACCAACCATTAGATCTGATCATAATCTCATGGATGAGGTGGGGTTGAGATCTCTTTTTAATACATTCTGAAGTCAAGGAAAGAGTGAAGAAGAGGGGGATTAAAACTAAGGAAGAAATTGTGTAGGCTTGGAGTCATCTTGGATTCCTCCTTCCCCCATTTCCAATATATTCCCATATTGCTAATTTTTTCATATATGAAATTCCTTATCCCTTTCTTGTTTGTAACCATAGCCACAACCCCAATCTAGAGAGTTACTTTGTGACTAATATTCTTACTAGACTTTCTACCTCCAATTTCTTTCCTAGCCTATATAGGATCTATTCTATAGGTCTTATATATATATATATATATATATACATATATATGTATATATATGTATATATATATATGCCTTTCCTATTTAGTGCTTTAAAGTTTGCAAAGGAATTTTAATGTTTTTACCTCATTTAATCCTCAGGACAATCCTTTGAGATAAGTACTAGACTAGGAGAGGTCCAGGGTCTCAAAGCTAGCAAAGTTCCTCAATTAGGGTCTTCAAGTCTTTGGATTTGTCTTCTTGTCTTCAAGTCTAATACTTTATCCTTTAGGGTACCTAGCTGCCACTTTTGTTATGTTACTCCTCTGATTGAAGACACGTAATGAGTTTTCACTAATTAACAGGTTGAGTCTAAACTTCAGATCCTTGTAATAAAAGCTTTCTATGAGCAAGACACATCTCACCTCTCCAGTTCTCCTTTCTACTTCCAGTCCTGAACCTTCCCTCTGTAAAAATAGAATCTTGACATCTCAGAATAAAAGTGGAACTGAAGAGGTTATCTAATCTAACTTCTCCCCATCTAAATTAGGAATTCTCTTTATGACATTTCATCCAGTTTCTTCTTAAATACCTCAAATGGAGAGCTCATTACTTCATGAAATAGTTTTTCTTACACTTAGTCAAGAGTAGGCTTCCTATATTTTCTACTAATTGTTTTTAGCTCTTCCTTTCAAAATAATACAACTCCTGCTCCCTTTAAATAACAGACTTTGAAATATTTGAATGATTCTTTCCCCCTCTCTCCTTGCTATTATTTCCCTTTGCCTAAGCATTCCCGGGTGTGTCTACCAATTTTCATTTGACATTGTTTCTAAAATACTAACCATCTTGGTTATTTTCTCAGGGATGTTGTTCAGTTGTCAATGATCCTTTTAAATGTGCCCCAAACTAAGCCTGATATTCCAAAATGTGGTTTGATCAGCATAAAGTACTGTGGGACAATTACTTCCCATGACTGGAACATATTATATCTATTATGGCAGCCTAAAGTTAAAACACTTTCCTGCTTTTTTAAGCCACATCACTTTTTTTTCCCCTGAGGCATTTGGGTTTAAGTGACTTATCCAGGGTCACACAGCTAGGAAGTGTTAAATGTCTGAGGTCAAATTTGAACTCAGAACCTCCTGACTTCAGGGCTGGTGCTCTGTCCATTGAACCACCTAGCTGCTGCTAGCCACATCACTATTGACTCAACTGCTAGCTAGATAAAAAAAAAAATTACTCTCTTCAGCCAGTTCTCCATCTTGTTCTGATGCATTTGATTTTTTTCAGCCTAACAATAATTGCCTCTTGCTATGGTTAAATTTTATATTGTTCTTAGTTCATTATTTCAACTTAAAATAATTTTGAATCTTAGCACCTACTTTACTAACTAGTTCTTTTAATTTTGTCTTCTAAATTTTAATCTATGTTTTTGTTCAAATGATAAGAAATTTTAATCAGACAAAACAAAGAACAGAGCTTCATAGATATATTCCACCAGACAGTCTCCAGTCCACTATTCAAGTCTTTGTACTGCATAATTCATATTTCTCTATTTTATCCATATAGATATCATGAGAGATTGCGTAAAATGCTTTGCTTAGATAATGGTATGTTAAGTCTGATATTTCTCTGATCTTCCAACATTGTTACCATATTTTTAAAAAAAATGAGAATATCAAATTAACATGCCCTAGAGCCACAGAATATAGAAGAGACCTTAGAAAGAAATTAATTCAACCCTTTCTTTTAGATTATAAAGAAGTTGAGCTCCAAAGGTCTTACATGACTTGTCCAACCAAGGTCACAGCTAGTTTCTAATATAGTTGGAGTAAGAACTAGGGTATCTTGATTGCAAATCCTATGTTCTTTATATTAACTCATGCTGTTCAGCCCATTTTTGTCATCATTGCATTGTTTCTACCTCCACTCCAATTCTCAGAAAGCATTTGTTTAATAATTTACTCAGCAATTTTGCCAAGGATCAAGGTCATACTCACCAGTCTACATTTTCTAGAATATGTCCTTGAAATTTGGGACAACTATCCATCTCTGGTCTTCTGGCTCATTTCCTGTTCTCTATGAGTTTTTTAAAACCATCAGCGATATGTTGGAGGTCTGGGGATTATATAGGGATGATTATATGTAATGTTTTTGTTATCCAAGTCACAAGAGCAGTCAAGGAATATACTCAGATAAGTGAGAATGGATGAGGTTAAGTGATAGGATTCAATATGTGAACATAGGAAATGATCTTGGTTTGATTGTTGGAGAGAAAGTGGCTATAGGCTGGGTCAACAGAGGTTGAGTTGTGGCAAAACTACAGGCAAAAAGCTAATCAAATTGGTGAAATTGGATAAAATTCAAAGTAGACAATATATAAAGTAAATACATCAGGCTCATAATCAAGGGGAGAGAGGTCAGAGAGGGAAGAGGAGGGCAGCTTCTAGGATCTTGATTAGCTCAGCAGAAGCATTTGGATGTTCTGCCAAAAGTTTTTCTGGCTTTTATCTTCACAGCTACAGATCTTTGCTTAGTCCTATACCCAGATGGCTGGGTAGGGTTTAAGAACACTATATTTCTTATTATAATATGTATTCACTTTGGGGAGGGAATTCATGCTGATTTGTCCAGGACCCCTTGGTTGCCATGCCAGATGATTATTGCTGTATCCTTTGGCCTGCATGAGAGTTCTTCAGAGAGACTAACTGAGCTACTCTAGGATAGGTCTGTTTAGCCATAGCAATATTTTAGTACTTTTTCTTTCTGTAGTTCCCATCCCTCCCTGTTTCTATAATGTAGGAACTCTCTTGCCAAGAAAAGGAAAACTCTAGAGCTAATGCAGTAGTGTCTACCACTGAAAAGAATGTTTTCTGATGAAAGTTCAGGAGAAACCATGATGAAGAATAATGCTGACACTAGCTACCAAGAATTGTGAAGATCTTACTAGCAATTCAATTCAGTGCAATAAAACTGAATACAATTCGATAAGCATTTATTAAGTACTTATTGTGCACCAGGAATAAAATGACAAAATGAAAAAAAAAATCTTTGCCCTGAATGTATCCATACTGCAAGCCCTACATAAATACAAAGTGACTTAAAGTGACTAGAAGTGACTTAAAGTGACTTAAATTCAATACAAGTCTATGAGGAGATGATTGCTTATTGGTACGAATTTTTGTTTTCCATGTTATGTCATGAATTCTGTTTTGTTTTCTTGGACTTGACAATAAAACTGCTCTTTTGAATTTTGTAAATTGTGTGTCAGCAAGCATAATCGCAGTCACAGAATTGTAGACTAAGAAGTGATCTCAGCAGCTATCTTATCCAACTTAAACTTGAAAAAAAAATGCCCACTTCAACCCCTTAATGGGTGGTCATCTAGACTTTGCTTGAAGATTTCCATGAGGAAGAACCCATTACTATTTGAGGAATTAGTTTTTACACATTTGGTTATTGAATGGTTGACATGAGTATCTCAGATTTTTAGGGCAGTGGGGACTATGAGCCAAAGAGATGAGAAATCCCCCCAAATATACCTGGGCCTGATACCATTTCTTGAGAAAAGAATTATATGCATTTGAAATTTCCTTTAATTCTGTGCTTTCCTTTCTTTTCCTTTTGCTACTATCTCCATACAAGATTTCATGACCATAAATATGAGTATTTCAATGGTCTCCCCAATTTTGGTCCCCACTCCTTTTAATCCAATCTTGATGGACAGCTGCCAGGTTCATCTTTGTTATGCAGAAGCTTGATTCTGTTAACTGTCAGAAATACCAGACTTTTGCTATGGCAGCTGTCCTGAGATCAGAAATGCCTCAGTTCAGATGAATTCATGCAAGCAACTATAGCTGAACTTGTGGACAATCTTAACATTGCAGACATTCCTGTAATAAATATTAGTCCTCTGCTTCCCAGAACTGAGTGCTTCCATAGTTCTGGATAGTTTTAATCTGGATAGATTAATAGTTAATCTTTGTTATAACTCTCTATAAGGAATACCGAATTAGATAGAATCTCCTTGTTATCCAAAAGTCACAATTTAATGAAGGTTCATCTCTGGAAAATAGAACAACTCAATAAAACAAGTTCAGGAAGCCAGTCAACACCCTGAAGACCTGATAAAGTTGACTGATCCTCCTGGGAAGTCAGAGAATATATTTACACAAAGGATACCCTAGATTTTCAGAGAAATTATAACAATTTCTATATATAATAAAAAAACTGTTCCCTTGTCTTCTTCACATGTTCAAAGTCTTTCAAAATTATATTCTGCTGTTGCTAGTTCAATTGCTAATAGCCTTCTGCAATCATATCCCTTATATATCTCTAAAAAATCCTCACTCTTAAAGTGAGGGGATTGCTTTTAGATACGTCTTGACCTATAAATCCCCAAACTGGAATTTATTCACCCTTTTGAGATATGCAAGGCTCCCTTGCAGCTGGATGCTTCTGTTTTGGATCTATCTCTTCCTTCTCATTCCTTTTTTTGGAAAATTTCATACCTCATACTTTTGCTCCCTGTTTTAATCAGTTGGGAAGCCCTTGCCAATGCCTGCCACTGGCCTGCCTGTGATATCAGAGATGAGAAACTAACCATATATACTTGAGCAAGAATTCTTATTCTTTACAAAACTCATGGCTATTAGTCACTTGAGTGAGTTGCCTCATTGTAGAGAGGGGAGCATGGGGAATTGGATAGCTCATACTTTGACTAGAGGGAATAACAAAGCTTGGTAGACATAATTGTGCAAAGTGTGATGATGACTTTTCTGTAGAACAATAATTGATCACTCCCTTGCCTGCACCTTGCTGTTATCATTTTGCTAAAGATCATTATGATAGACCTTCTAATATATAAGAACTTTAATTATACAAATTCCAACAACTAAGATACAAGGAGGAAGAGAGAGAGGGAGGAGGAAATAAAAAAGAAGAAAAGCCAGAAAGGAATGGAGGGAGGGAAGGAGAGAGAGAGAAAGAAAGAACGAGAGAGGGAGG
>JAJPUD010004126.1:69700-80065 GCA_023553655.1 Myrmecobius fasciatus | reverse complement strand
TTGATTTTGAGGTTTTTATGCCCTAACACATGATCAATTTTTGTATAAGTTCCATGAACCCCTGAGAAAAAAGTATACTCCCTTCTATCACCATTCAATTTCCTCCAGAGATCTATCATACCTAACTTTTTGAGCCTTTTGTTAACCTCCCTAACTTCTTTCTTATTTATTTTGTGATTTGATTTATCTAATTCTGAGAGAGCAAGGTTGAGATCTCCCACTAGTATAGTATTACTGTCTATTTCTCCTTGCATCTCTCTTAACTTCTCCTCTAGGAATTTGGATGCTATACCACTTGGTGCATATATGTTAAGTATTGATACTGCTTCATTGTCTATGGAACCCTTTAGTAAAATGTAGTTTCCTTCCTTATCTCTTTTAATTAGATCTATTTTTGTTTTTACTTGATCCGAGATAAGGATTGCTACCCCTGCCTTTCTTTGTTCACCTGAAGCATAGAAGATTCTGCTCCAGCCCTTTACCTTCACTCTGTATGTATCTCTATGTTTTAGATGTGTTTCTTGTAAACAACATATTGTAGGATTCTGGCTTTTAATCCAGTCTGCTACCCGCTTCCGTTTTATGGAGAGTTCATCCCATTCACATTCACAGTTAAAATAACTATATCTGTATTCCCTGCCATCTTATTTACCCAGAGTTATGATTTTCTATTCCCTTTCCCCTCTCTCCCTTCCCCCCGTTTCGTGACTTTGGTCTTCATGAACACCTCCCACCAATAATCCTCCTCCCTTTAGAGTCCCTCCCTCCCCTTTATACCTTTCCCCTAATCCTTCTATTAGTTTATCCCTTTCCTTTTCTCCCCTCCCTCCTACCTTCCCACAAGGAGGGTCAGGCCTTTCTTTGAAGCCAAATGTGTCTGATATACTCTCTTAGAGTCCAATCTAATGAGAGTAAGGTTTACACAATACTCATCGCCCTCCCTTCTTTCCCTCAATTATATTAGATCTTCTATGTCTCTTTATGAGATTTTGCCTTATTTTACCTCCTTTATTTTTACTTTATTTTGCCTCCTTTCCCCCCTCCCCCTTTTTCTTTTTCAGTATGGTATCCCTTCCACCTCTAATTTCTTTTCCATTATTATCAAAGAAAAATAAAATTATATTGCCATTCTTTAAAGGATACCTATAGTAGAAATATAGTTCTCAAGAGTTTTCCTTTTTACCTTTTTATGCTTCTTTTGAGTTCTCTACTTGGAGGTCAAATTTTTTGTTCAGATCTGGTCTTTTCATTAGAAATAGGTGAAATTCTCCTGTATCATTGAATGACCATCTTCTTCCCTGGAAGATGATGCTCATTCTAGCTGGATAACTTATTCTTGGCTATAATCCAAGTTCTTTTGCCTTTTGGAATATCTGATTCCAGGCCCTTCGATCCTTTAAAGTGGAAGCTGACAGATCCTGTGTAATTCTAATGACAGTTCCTCGGTATTTGAACTGTTTCTAGCTGCTTGCAATATCTTTTCCTTGGTGTGATAGTCCTGAAATTTGGCCACGATATTCCTTGGGGTTTTAATTTTGGGGTCTCTTTCTGGAGGTGATCGGTGAATTCTTTCAATGCCAATTTTGCCTTCTGATTCTAAAACATCAGGGCAATTCTCTTTCATGATTTCCTGGAAGATAGCATCCAGGTTCTTTTTTTCATCGTGGCTTTCAGGGAGTCCAATAATCCTTAAATTGTCTCTCCTGGATCTGTTTTCCAAGTCAGTTGTTTTTCCTAGGAGATATTTCATATTTTCTTCTATTTTTTCATTTTTTTTGTTTTTGTTTGACTGATTTCTTGAAGTCTTATTGAGTCATTTACTTCTATTTGTTCAATTTTAATTTTTAAAGTATTATTCCCTTCAGTTATCTTTTTTATCTCCTTTTATAGCTGACCAATTGAATTTCTTGATTCAATGCATTCTTTTTCCATTTTGCCAGTTTTATTTTTCAGTGAATTGTTGTCTTTTTCCAATTCACCAATTTTGTGTTTCAGTTCACCATTTTTATTTTCCAGTGAATTGGTGATTTTTTCCATTTCACCAATTTTGTTTTTCAGTGAACTGTTTTCTTTTTCCAATTCACCAGTCCTATTTTCCAGTTTTTGATATTTCTGTTGCCCTGCTCTCAATTTATTTCCCCATTCTTCTTCTAGCTCTCTTTGGAGATTCTTAATGCAATCATCCAGGTA
This sequence comes from Myrmecobius fasciatus, assembly GCA_023553655.1. Classification (NCBI taxonomy): domain Eukaryota; kingdom Metazoa; phylum Chordata; class Mammalia; order Dasyuromorphia; family Myrmecobiidae; genus Myrmecobius; species Myrmecobius fasciatus. Next base: position 77,875 of record JAJPUD010004126.1, on the reverse strand, counting down.
AGCCTTCTGAAAGGGAGACCAACTTAAGTCTGCCTTTGTGGCTTCATCTGGGATTGTTTTCATAATGTCAGGATCTGGGGACTGTTCTCTTTTTTCTCCGTAAAAGCTTTCTATGGTGAGAGCTCTCTTCTGCTTCTTGCTCATGATTTAAAGTTGGGATATTGGTCAAAAGCAGAGAAAACTGCAACAATTTGTATTTGCCCTGGGGCAGTTTGCTGAGTTGACTTCCAGTCTGAGGCTGGCTGGGCTAGATTCGCACTAGGACCACGTTTTCAGATGCTCTCGATCCACCCTTTACCAAAGGCAGATCTGCCAAAGCACCTGCCTGCAAGCAGAGCAAAGTGGCCCAGGCGTCTCCCAGGGGCTTCCTGGGTGCCTAAAATCCGCCCCTCTATCGCAGCCCTGACTTCCGCCCTGGCTGGAGTCTGAATGCGACCAGCGGCCGATTTCCCGAGGCTAACCTTCTCTGGAGTTCTTTCAAGGTAGATTTTTGATAGAAGTGCGTTGTAGTCCAAATGTTTGGCAGAGCCCTCACTCCAAAGCCAGTTCGAAGGCTCACTTTGTCTGGGTCTGAGGGAAGGTCCCAGGAGTTCACAGAGAAAGCTGTCTGCAGTTCTCCATCTTGCCTCCGCCATAGGAAACATTTTTAAGTGAAAAGAAAGAAGGTCCAATAATTGCAGACTTCAAAATATACCACAAAATAATAATTATTAAAACTCTTTGATGCTTATTAAAAAGTGAAAAGTTGATCAATGGAATAGTTTAGGTACATAAGATCTTGAACACGATAGTTTAGCATACTATAAAATGAAGGACAAAAATTTCCACATTCCACAGAACCTAGGCCAACATATGACATTACCATAGCAATCTCCAAATAGACTTATGACCTATATAAAGGGCTACATCCAAATTAAAGAACAATTGAAGGGTATATCTATCACAACTATGGAGAGGAAACTTCTTGACCAATCAAACAATTGAAAAAAAAAAATATAAGATGAACTTGGTAATTTTGACTATATAAAATTGAAAGGTTTTTGCACAAAGAAATGCAGTTAGAATCAGAAACTGGGGAAAATTGTTGTAGCAAATTTCTCTGTTAAAGGTCTGACATCCAAGATGTAAAAAGAATTGATAAAAATCTGTGTGTGTTTGTGTGTGTGTGTGTGTGTGTGTGTGTGTGTGTGTGTGTGATCAAGATCCATTCCTTACAAGATAAGTAGTTAAATAATATGAATAAGAAGTTGTCAAAGGAAGAAAATCAAGCTTCCTATAACTATATAAAATGCTCAAAATCACAAATAATAAAAGAAATATAAATTAAAACAGTTCTAACTTTCTATCTTGGAGCCACTTGATTGGGAAAGTCGACAAAAGAAGAAAATGGCAGTTGTTGAAATTGTTAGAGAACAAGCACAGTAACATTTTGTTGATGAACTATGAATTGATCCAACCATTCTAAAAAGAAATTGGGAACTATGATCTCCAATCTCATTTAGCTGTGCACAAATTTGATGCAACGATACCATTATTATGGACATACTTCCAAATAAATCAAAGAAAGAAAAAATAATTTATACAAAAATATTTATAGTATCACTTTTTATCATAGCAAAAGACTAAAAATAAAGAGGATGCCCACCAAATAGTGAATGGCTTAACAAAATATAGCATATAATGAAATTTTATTTACCATAAGAAGTGGTAACTAGGATGGATTCAAAGAAACCTGGAAAATATTGTCTGAAATAAGGCAGAATGTAGTGATCAAAAGTAGGAAAACTATATAATGAATACAACATTGAAAAGAAAATGACTTTGAAAAAAAATAAGAACTGTGACCAATTCAGTAACTAATCATGGCTCTAGAAGACTAATGATGAAGTGTGCCTTCCTACCTCTTGTGGATAGATAGGTGATGGATTGTAGAAGTTAGATGAGGTATATGTTTTTAGCCACAAACATTATAACTCAAGTTTGTTTTAGATGCTTGAGAATGAGGGAATGAGAGAGGAACAGAGTCCTGAATGGGAGAACTCAAAACACAATTTCCAACCCATTTGCCCCGAGTTGATTCTGTTTAGACACATCAACCAAATAGAAGACATGTTTGTAAGGTAGTTTGTAAGGTGCTGGATGCATGGGAATGTATCATATCAGTAAGCTAAGTAAAGTATGGAAGCTGGGGTAGAGTCCAAAACAAAAGATGCATTCTTTTATAGGATTTCCTTTCATGGCAACTCAGCTCACTATTTTATCTTCTAGCAGCCAGATGTTCCTTTTTTGTCAGAAGACCACTCAACTCCCAGAGAAAAGGAGGTGATAATTGTAATTACAAGCACCTTCCATTTATAAGCTCTTTATGTTCTTCCATAATGATTTCCAATACTCTCATGAGATATGGGGAACAGGATTTATTATCCACATCCAACAAATGAGGATACTGTGGCCTAAAAATGAAAAGGGACTTGCCCCATACTTAAACATCTAGTTAAGAGACAGAGTTAGGAAGAAAACTCAGATCTCCTGGCTTCCAGGCCATTGCCCTTTCTATCAACCCTGTGCTTTTGGGTATATGGAACCATAACCACCATAAGAAGTCTCCTGGAGCTGGAACAAGGGCTTGTCAGTCAGCCACCAGGCCAGAAGGGAAGGAAAAAAGTGAAAGGAAGAGAGAAGAAATTTTTCTGATGTAAAAGGAAATTATGTAAGTCATCCATGGTATTGAACATCTCTTATGGGATCAGGATAGAGGGACACACGTGTGGAGGAAGAAACAAATATTTAATCTATGAAGATCTCGGACTGAAGATAGAAGACTTGTAAACAGGAATAAAGAATATTAAACAATCAAAGGAGGGCATTCTTATCAGATAGATAAGCTATCATAAGGCAGCTAGGTAAAGCAGTGGATAGAATGACAGGTCTGGAGTCAGGAAAATCTGAGTTCAAATCTGGCCTCAGACACTAGCTAGTGATCCTAGGCAAGGCACTTTGCTGCAGTTTCCTCATTTACAAAATGAGCTGGAGAAGAAAATGGCAAAGTACTTCAGTATCCTTGCAAGAAAACCCCAAACAGAGAAAAAACAATCAGACATGATTGAACACTCACTGAACAATAAGAATAACAACAGATAATTGTAGCAAGGGGGAGAGAGAGTAGGTTAGCCTCAGACAACAATTCACAAATTTGTGGAAGACTAAGTATCTCTTGTTGAATACATTTTAGTGAAGTTCCCTTTCATGCATGGTCTGGACTAGATGGCTGCTAAGGTCCCTTCCTACTCTCAAATTCTATAATTCTGAGAGTAGCTGAGCTAGAAAGCCCATTAGAGATGTCCAAGTCCAGTGATGTCAAACTCAACTGAAAATGGATCCTCACAGGCCATATAGTGATTTAGAAAAATACAAATGAACATTATCTATGATTTATGGTATTTTTAATCCATTTTTAAAAACATTTCCCAATTATTTTAAATCTGTTTCATTCCTACTCTTACAGGCCACATGTGGCCATAGCCCTTGAGTTTGACACCTGTGCCCAATCTATGTATTTTAAACATGAGGAAACTGAAACCTGGAAAGATAAAGTAAGTTGTCTAATTTGCCCATCTGTGGAGTCTTCGAATGATAGAGCCTTAAGAACCTTTGAGATCCAATTCCCTCATTTTACAAAAGCTGAAACTGCAGCAGAAGAGAAATGACTGTTTCAGGGATACTTTCAGTACCAGAATAGAGGTCTCCTGCCTGATTCCTAGGCTGATTCTCTTTCTATTGCAATGTAACTGTATCCAAACAACAAAAGAACAGTTTCTTCATATATCCCAAAGCAAGGGCATCTCTGAATAGGAATCTAACCCAGAGCCAGGCAGGATTCAACATAACTTTTCTTTAGTGATTCAGAATTAAAAGAAAAAAGGAAGAAGGAAGGAAGGAAGGAAGAAAAAGAGGGACAGGGGAAGAAGAGGGAGAGAGGGAGAACATATTAAATCCTTTCTGTGTGTCAAACTCTTTAGCAAGACCTGATGATACAAATGGAAACTCTTCTATAAGAAGCTCTTTATGTCCTTCTGTAGTGACTTTCCAATATTCTCACGAGATATGGGGGACAGGGTCCATATCCAACAAATGAGGAATCTGAGACCTAAAAATGAACAATGGCTTACCCCATACTCACACATCTAGTTAAGGGTTAACTCAGACAGTACCTTCTGCCTAGCAAAACAGACATAATACATGCAGAATGCTTCAACCTATAGAAAAATGATCCCAGAATCTTAAAAACCAGCTCTGAAAGGAACCCTTGTTGCTTTTTAGTCATTTCCTGTTTTTTTTTTTTAAACACCAACATTCGGGGTTTTCTTGGCAGAGATAGATACTGGCATGATTTGCTGATTCCTTCTTCAACTCATTTTGCAAATGAGGAAACTGAGGCAAGCAGGATTAAGTGACTTGCCCTGGGTCATTCAGCTATTAAGTATCTCAGCCAGGTCTTCCTAACTCCAGGACCAGCTCTTTATCTACTGTGCTGCCCAATTGTCCCAAAAGAGACCCTAGAAGTCATCTAATTTTGCAGGTGTGGAAAGAGAAATCCATAGAGGTAAACTGGCTTTCGCAAGGTCGCACAGATAGCAAGAAGCAGAACAAGCTTTAACACATGTCTTTTGACACCAAAGTCAGAACTTTTTCTATTATACTAAATTACTTTCATTTTATAATGTCAACAGTTTGTTTCCATTCTGCTTCTCTTGAGGACTAATTCTAAAATTTCATAATCTCTTTGAAAAATCTTTGGTTCCAAAAATGCCCAACAGCCAGCTAGAAATTAGACAGATCAGTCAGTTATCCAGATGTGTCCAAGTATAATCAAACCTTACTCAATTCAGTCTAATTGATGTGGGGGTTGGTGCGGGAACTACCATAGGGGATAGTTGTCAGCAATATCTGAATGCCTGACCTTTTTTAGAGAAATGCAATTGTATTACTTTCAGTCACATATAGAGTAACAGGAATGAGGAATAAAATGTTGGCAAGCAGCTATCCCTGGGGACTTGCTCAAGGAAGAGATTAAAATTATTTGTAATTAGCGCAGCAACTGCCTGAATATAAATGGGTATTGCTAAAGTGCTTGAAAACAGGTTTCTCTCTTGAAGATTAAGAGGCCCTCAATAATCTTGGTTATGCAAACTCATTTGCTTAGGCAAACCTTTTTTTTTTTTAATTTATTTTTTTTTCTCAACAGGGAAGTAATAAAAGTAAACCTGAATAGTGTTGTAAGGACAGTAATGCACTTGAAATCAAGAAACCTACTTTTCAGTACTGATCACTGTATTTGTTAGCTGTATGAGCAGAGACAAGTTAGCTAATATTTGTGAATCTTAGTTTCCCCATATATAAGATAAGGATATTTATCTTTCAAAAATCTTTGTTGTTGTTCAAATCATTTCAGTCATGCCCAATTCTTCATGACCTCTTTTTTAGTTTTCTTGGCAAAAATACTGGAATGGTTTGCCAATTCTTTCTTCAGATCATTTTACAGACAAGGAAACTGAGGCAAAGGTGATTCAGTAACTTGTCTCGGGTCACAAGTGTCTGAAATAAAATTTGAACTTAGGAATTTGAGCCTTTTTATGGCAGGCCAGCACCCTATCAACTGAGTCATATAGTTGCTTTTTTAAAATCTTAAAAAACAGCATAAATTTTAGCTATTATCACAAGTTGATCTCCCTGGTAAGAAATAATATTTCTTTCCTCATATCTTCCTTAGCATTTTGTACCTCTCTTTTACTCATATTGTATTCTGCTTACTGTACAGCAATTATACATTTTTCATATCCTCTTGCTATATTGTGACATCAATGAGGATGTGAGCCCATTTTAATTAATATTTGTATCTTCCTCATCGTCTAACAGTTTCTTGTACATAGTAGATGGTTGAATAGGAGGAGAGAGGAGAAGAGAGGACAGGATTACTATATTCAAAGTCTACATCCAGATAAACAACTGAAGAGTTCATCTGGATGTTTTGCTCACAGAATTACAGCCAAAGTCTGGTGAGGAGGAGTGATTTCTCTAGCAGATGAGCGTCACAAGCAGAAATGCGAACAATTCATTCTGGGAATCCTGCCAGGGTCACACATATAATTTGCATATTGGAGAGTAAGGGAGGTTCCAGAATGAAGCCAACCATTTCCACCACTAATGCTCTCTTATCTTGGCACTATGCCCAAGGAGAGTAGGCAGTTTCCTACATGGCATAATTTGAGGGGAACTGCGGAAGTTCCCTTGTCCAGGAATATCTCCCTTACCAACCTGTCTCTGATGCCAAAAATTCCATCACTAAATCTTCCTTTGGAATAAATATCGTGCTCTTCAGGCTCTTGGTTTAAAATTAAGATATTTTAGGTTAGGGCCTTAGTGTGAATCACATTAACTGACATTTCCCACCTTAACAAGAGGGACTTATGGCAGCTTGAGGGCTCAAGGTTCCAGTAGGGAGTGCTAAGAAAGAAGGAAAGGTGAGGGATAGACAGAGCCAAAGACTAATTTGACAAACTTCTAATTTTACTGAAGGCCAAGCTCAGACATTTATGTTACATGACTAGATGATTCAATGCAATGCATTAGGAAAAGACATATCTCAAAGTTACAATTGGGTTATTGATTTAGCAATCTTATTTTAAGCTTCTTAATCTGCTGCTATATACTTAGTCATTATAAGATTTGGGGTGGGAAGTTTTATCTGTACCTTGGTACATCAGGTGGTTTACTGAAGTATCTTGAGACATTTTAAGTTTTCCTAATCATATCTCAATTTTAGAAATTGCTTTCATGCTCATCTTCACTTACTGCAATCCTTTTATTCCTCCAAGATTCTGATTAAGCATCTCCAGTTCTCTTCTGAAGCCTTCTTAGTTTTTCCAGAAGAAAGCAATGACTCCCTCCTCAAATTTTCCTAAAGCACTGATTGCATCTCTCCTTTGCCCTTACCAATTCTACCTTGTCTCATACTTTAGTACGTTTTCTCTCTATCCTTTAACCCTTTGTAATTCAGTCTGTGATATGTTTCATTTTTGTATCTTCAGTGACTAGCACAGTGCTTTGAATGTGCTTGTTGAATTGATTTTTTTTAAATTTAGGGCAGTACCACCTTTGATCTTTTCTACAAAGGTCTATGATGTATTATGCAATAAACCAAGACACCTTAGCATGCTTCTCACTCTGACTCTATGCAACATTAGTCAATCTTATCTTTGAGTTCTATCTGGTCTTGTTGACACATTTTCTACCCTTGAGAAGTTTATAATTTAGTTGAAGAGACAAAATTCACACATATGAAATGACTAAAAGACAACGTTAGACAATTTATACTCTCCCAAAATATTCCTCTAAAGCTTCTTCAAAACATGTGGATTGTCCTGAGTTTTTACAGGCTTTGTCAATAAAGTATGAGTCCTAACATATCTTAGAAAATTAAGAAACCTTTTTTTTTGTATGGACCTAGGAATGAAATTATGATCAAGGACCAACCTAACTAATTTGAAGGAACACCACCAGAAGAGTGACCAACAGGTGAATCTTGGGACACAGAAACTCCTGAAATCATAGAACTGCTGTCTCAGTGAATAAAATACTCATGATGATGAAATGAGAAGTTTTTTGAAATTATGAATAAGAGATAATTGACCATAAAAATAGATCATGCAAATTATGAGCATAATCAAAGATAAAAATAGACTGGAAAAGTTGGGGTCAGAGGAGGCTTCATGGTGGGAATGTAACAAGCTAAACTTGAAAGTTCAACACTAGGAATAAAGAAAAGAATTGCCAAGAAAACACTGTTTATTATTGTAGTCATTTAAAAAATATAAGAAGTCATGCAAGAATCATCCAAAAACCAACTATCATGTATAGTATGCTGTATACAGTGATGGAGAAGATGCAAATTAAATTCAAACATGGTTTCTTCCCACAAGGACTTAACAAGTTAAAGATGAGGAGCAAACATTCAAATATATCCTTCCCTCCCTCCCTCTCTCCCTCCCTTCCTTCCTCCCTCCCTTCCTTCTTCCCTCTCTCCCTTCTTCCCTTTCTCCCTTCTTCCCTCTCTCACTCCCTCTCTCCTTTCCTTCCTTCCTTCCTTCCTTCCTTCCTTCCTTCCTTCCTTCCTTC
>JAJPUD010004126.1:40878-69690 GCA_023553655.1 Myrmecobius fasciatus | reverse complement strand
TTCCTTCCTTCCTTCCCCCTTCCCTCCCTTCCTCCTTCCTTCCCTCATTCCTTTTATTCTATCTATTATTTAGTCTGTGACTGTAACAACTTCACTGGAAAGATTACAGAAGCCCATGCAAGTTAAAATAGCTAATTCCAGAATCTGAGCCAGCAGCTCCACCCCTCCAGAGCACAGAGCATTGCCTTAAACCAAGTTCTACTTCAGTATATTATGCTATAGTGGGTTTCCAGTGGACTGGCCAACAGAGTTTTTAATAACCTTTGCAAAATTTCCCCATTAAAAACATACTTCTTATTTTAGTTAATGATTTAGTGGAAAGGGCCCTGGATTTTGAGTAAGAAACCCTGTTTTTGAATCCTGGTTGTGCTTCTAATTTAATTTGTGTGAACTTGGATGGGCTCTTAACCTGGAGGGTGGGGTGGGGAGGGAGATGGGGGAGATCTTAGTTTTTTATTCTGTGAAATAAGAGGTTGCATTAAATAATTTCAAAGATATTTTCCAGGTCTAGGTCCTGTAGGTTGGAGCAAGTTTTAGCTCTGATAGGCTTCTTAAATACCTTTATAAAGTTATTTAAAAGATGTGGAATTCATTTTCCATAGTTAACTAGAGAAGTTTGTAGTGGCTCAAAAGATGTCTGACTATAAGAGGATAGTCTAGATGATTTTTAAGAGTCCTTTTTTACTCTAAGAGTGTGTGACCAATTACTCTGTAACTATAGAGAGCTGGAAGAACCCTGTTTTTGAGACTGGTGGATTTAAAACCCAGTCTAAAAGCTTGGGTTTAGCACCTACTTAGCCAATCAGTTACCTACTTGTAGAGTTTCTGATTACTCTGATTGCTTTTAAAAATAGCACTTTCATCCAGCCATTGTTTATTGGAAAGGAAAAAAAAAAACAACTGTGTGAATACTTCCTACTGAGATGTAAGTTTCTAGAGAGCAGAGACTGCATGTTTATAGCTCTCCATTAATTATCTTTTCTAAATTCTCCTCAATTCTTTACCCTTTAAAATCTCATCTTTCATTTCATCTCTTCTACCTCAGGTCCTTCAACTACAAGGAGTCGTTCTCTGTATATTCTGATGTCTGACATTTACTTCTACTTCTGTGTCTTCTCAGGGTGGTTAGACTGCAGTATATCAGGTCTGGCGTTAAGAAGACCTGAGTTCAAGTCCAAGCTCAAATACTTACTATCTGTGTGACCCTAACCTGTTTGCCTCCATTTCATCATCTTTAAATAAGCTTGAGAAGAAAATAGCAAATCATGCCAATATCTTTGCTAGGAAACCCCAAATGGAACCACAAGAAGTCAGATAGGACTAACTACTGAACAACAAAATGTTGGCTCAATTTTGCATTTAGCCATTGATGGCCTACTTACCAAGTTCTTTTTGGTTGTTCTCTTGTTTAATGAACACTGTTTTGATTCCTTTAGCACAGCCACAAGACCATGGAGACTGTCTAAGGTAGAGATTTTGCCTTGTCCAGCTTTGTATTCCCCTAAGGACTAATCTCTAGCTGTCACCAGTTGACCTAAAACAACTCATGTTGAGAGAAAAAAGGATGACAACTAGAGAATTAGGGCTTTTATTCTAATATCACAGATTCAGAGATTTTTAAGCAAGAAAACATCTTAGACTAGATATAATGCAATTCCCTCATTTGACAGCTGAGAAAACTGAGGCATTGAGCAACAAGTAGATCTCTAACTCCAAGATAGCATATATTTCCTCTCTTTTCTCTCAGCTCAGGGGGCCTTATAAGATTCTCCTGGGATCTGGCTCTTCACTTGATTATATAATGTATGTTATATTTAAATTCTTTATAGAATGAGATAGTCAAGTTACCTGTAACAAAAAGAGCATATCTTTCAGCTTAGCATTTTAAAAGATGATAACTTCAGGGTTAGTCTCTATAGCTTTTCCCTTACACTGTTCCTAATGAAGTTGATCACAGTGAAACATGTTTTTTAGAAGGCTGACAACAAAAGTTGTTTAAAAGTGATGAAATATAGTCATAGAACTTGGCCAAGTCATTGGGCCTTAATTTTTTTGCCTGAAAAATAAGGGGGTTGAATTTATGATGATTTCCAACATTTGATGATTCTGTGATTCAGCTTTCAGTTTGAGAATCTGTCTATAACTGATAGAAATTAAACCAGTAATTCAGAAATTAAAGTGATTTGGAGTTATAAGGTGTTGTCTCTATGAGTATCCCTTCAAGATATGATCCCAGTCTCAGGTCCCTCCAGACCAGAGGAAGGGTCCTGGGTCAAAATGGTCATTTCACCTTTACCTCCATTTCCTTCCCATCAGAAATTTGGAATCCACACCTGTAATCACCCCTGTCTTTGTTAATTGGGTCCTTGCCTTACCTTGCCCATCTAGAATTTTACTTTCTGGACATTCCAGATCATTGATTTGCCTTCACATCCCTGATTTCCAGCACCTATTTTATATTTTCTTCCCTCATTAGATTGTAAGATTCTTGAGGCAGGGATTCTATTAACTTGTCTGTTTTGTTAGCACAGTACTTAAGTGCTGAATCTCAACCTGTCTGTTTATCTGTCTATCTACAGTTACTTTTCCCCATAGGACTGACTGAATTGTTAGGAATTCAACAGGACTGAAAACTAAAGAATTAGTGAGATGATCTGGGAAGAGAAAAGGCAGTAGGGGGATAATGGGTTATGTGAGAGAGGGAGGGAGAAAAGGAGGGAGGAAAGGAGAGAGAGAAAGAGAGACAGACAGAGAGAGACAGAGAGAGAGATACACACACACACAGACAGAGACAGAGACAAAGAGAGACAGAGAGAACCAGAGACAGAGACAGAGAGACAGAGAGGACCAGAGACAGAGACAAAGAAACAGAGAAAGAGACAGAGAAACAGAGAAACAGACAGAGAGAAACACACACACACACACACACACACAGACTATGTTTTGATCCACATTTAGTCTCCATAGTTCTCTCTGTGGAAGAGAATGGCCCTTTCCATTACAAATCTATTGGAATCTTGCAGATGTTTTGTAATCAAGAATGTGAACTAAAGGTATTAGTTGTAATCATCTCTTCAAAGACTGAAAGTCTTTTCTTAAAGGTCTATTTCCCCCACTTTCTCTACATGCCCACATGCCCAATCTTTTCTTTTAATCTAAATTGTTTCTTTTACCCTGAGTTTTCTTCATATAAAACCAAGGTTGCTCATGAAGGCTTGCATTATGTTTGTATACTTAGTCTTGGCTGAAAGAAATTCATGAGTAAGCTGAAAATAGATGAAATTCAAATTTGGACAGAGAATTAAACCACTGTCTCAATGTTAGGAATTTTCCCAAGTGGAACCTCTGAGCTATTCAGGCTTTATTAATAACTTCATCTGATGCAAACACCATAAAATAGAAGATAAAGGAACCATGTGGATCTGTGGAAAATTTTATTTTTCCTAGGTTAAAAGTAAGCTAATTATTATAACTGGGTGTGACTCATTAAATTTCAAACTTCTGATGTTAGAGGGGAGAGTAAGAAGTAGAGGGCAATGACCCAAGAGAAGGTCATCCTAAACCAGCAACATGAGAGGGCTTAGGTAAGACTGGGGAGGATTTAGTTTTCTTTCTTTCCAGAAGAGATGAGGGAGTAGAAAGGGTTGTGCTCTACCTTTCACAGAAAAAAAAGTGCCAATGAATAAGTTGTGATCCTTAATAGTGAAGTGATTTAGTCAAGGAACACACAAGTTAATGGCAGTATTTAGACTCAAACAGCTCTCTTAACTTCTAGATCAGTCCTTTCCTCACTGTGCCATACCAACAGAATATCATATCTGGAAGGAAATATCAGAGATGATCTGTCTCAATGCTGTACAGCTCAAGTTATGCTTTTGAAATAAAGACATTTTCCTGTATGAATATATCTGTATTGTACTTGTATACACACATACACACATTACTCTTTGCTCTTTATCCTTGCTAGGAACTCAGTGTCTCAATGAAGGTTCAGATCCCAGAGGAAGGAGCCAGGGAGTATGGGAAACAAGATGAATTAAAAAAAATAAATAATTAATAATTAATAAAAAGGATAATAGATTTGTGGCAGAAAGGGACAATAATGATAATCTGCTTCAACATTCCACTTTTACAGATAAGGAAATTGAGGCACAAAGAATTGAATTAATATAGCCCAGGCCATACAGGTAATAAATGGCAGAATACTTCTGAAATTTATTTGATTTAGGTCCTTTGACTCAACACTGAATTCTGATTTCATTGTCAAAGGCACTTGTCAGGGGTGTGAAAATACAGTGTAGATCCCCAATTGATAAATGGTCAAAGAATATGAACAAACAATTTTCAAATGATGAAAATAAAGCCATTTATAGCCATATGAAAAAAATGCTCTAAATCACTATTGATTAAAGAAATGCAAATTAGAACAACTCTGAGGTACCACCTCACACCTCTCACATTGGCTAAGATGACAGGAAAAGATAACAGTAAATGTTGGAAGGGATGTGTGAAAACTGGGACACTAATGCACTGTTGGTGAAGTTGTGAAGAGCATTTGGAGAGCAATTTGGAACTATGCACAAAAGGCTATAAAACACTTACTCTTTGACCAAGCAGTGTCAATACTGGGTTTGTATCCCAAGGAAATCATAAAGTAGGGAAAAGGACCCACATGTGCAAAAATGTTTGTACTAACTCTTTTTGTGGTAGCAAAGAATTGGAAAATGAGTAGATGCCCATCAATTGGGGAATGGTTGAACAAGATGTGGTACATGAAGGTAATGGGATATTAGTGTTCTATAAAAATGATGAACAAGCTAATTTTGGAAAGGCCTGGAAAGATTTGCATGAACTGATGCTGAGTGAAATAAGCAGAAGCAGAAATGCATTGCATTCAGTAACAGCAAGAATGTATGATGATCAATTATGACAGACTTTGTTCTTCTCAGTGCTTCATTGATTCAAGGTAATCTCAATAGACTTTGGATAGAAAATGTCATCTGCATCCAGAAAAAGAACTATGGAGACTGAATGTAATCAACCCATGTTATATTTACTTCTTTTTCTGTTATTTTTCCTCTCCTGTGGTTTTTCCCTTTTGTTCTGTTTTTCTCTCTTAATATGATTCATAAAGCAATATGTGTGTATTAAAAATAAATTAAAAAGATTCACACACATATATATGCAGAGTAGTCTAAATATGTGGAAGGAGTCCTGTCATTGGAATCAAGAGACGTGTGTCAGTCCAGTTTTTCTGGATCCTGGTTCCATGGGCAACTCTATAAGTATTCTTATCTATATGATGAAGCTAATCTTATTTATGATGCCTTCTCAGAATTTTTGTGAGAAAGTACTTTCTGAAACTTTTAACTCTATAAAAACATGAGCTATGATTAGTGGTGATATTTAATTAAAATGCTCATTTGCCTATAAAAAAAAGAAAATGCAGTGTAGATTCCAAATTAAAGGAAGCCTCACTAGAAATGATGAAATTTTTCAGATGTTCCTATTTATGGATAATGTGCTATTCATATCAAGTCACAAAACACTCAGAACTTTCCAAAAGAAGTACAGTTTAGCTTAACCATCCTCATAGGAAAAACCAAGTAGATGAACAATGCCTATAGTCTAGACCAGTGGTGTCAATCTCAACTGATCTCTATAGGTTACAGATTGATTTAGAAAACCATAAATTAACATGATCTATGATTTATTGTATATTTATTAATTTTTAACCATTTCCAATTACATTTTAATCTGATTCCTGTCAGCACTGGAGATCATTTTGACACTTCTATCAGAGAGAAAACTACTTAAATGTTTTACAAGTAACATATGTGCCTCTATGAAACATTTGAGCCAATAATTATAAACCTTATCTAACTAATCCTTCTGTTTCTTATTTCATTTGCTTCTCAACACTCTATAATATAGTTTTATTAAAGCTAAATCTTTCATTTTCTTATTTGTATTACATTTTCTTAATCTTCTGGCCTTTACTTTCAATTATTGACTATTATATCAAAAAAGTGTGATGTGATGTATGTGATGAACACAGAAAAAATCTATATGAACAGATGGAGAGTGAAGTAAAGAGAGCAAAAAAAAAGCCAATATATACAATTACTATAACAATGTAAATGAAAAGAATAATGTACCAAAAATCAAAAGTAAATGTAATAAAATTATAAATATCAAGAAGAACTCAAATGAACAGATATAAGAAGATACCTTCAAAATACCTTTTGGCGGACAGAGGATGTCCACAATTGTTACATATAGCACATGTTTTCATATTTTCTTAGTATGTCAATTAGTTGTGCTGATTTTTTTTCTAAAAAAAATCACTATTTGTCATATGGGATAACTCTTAGGAAAAGGGAAGAATACATGGGATACTCTGGTTATGTAAAAAACTGAAAACATAAATGAAAAATTGCTTTACATTTTTTATCATGTCCATTCATTTTCTGAATTCCATTTCACTAATTTATTTTTCTTTAATTATGAGCTATGATGGAAAATCAAACTTCCTACAAGCACAATAACTAAATATTGCTATGATCTTCACATCTTTCCACAGGTCTTCAACAGCTTTCTCAGGTCTCTTTTTTCATGATAGTATTTAATTTCTGCCCTAAGACAGAATTATTTTCGGACATCTTTCTTTTTATGGTTGTTACAATGGCCAAAGCATCTACTGTTGTGAAGAGTTCTTGAAATGTATTTTTATTCTCTGCCAAACAGTGTGGGAGAATGTGTTTATTCTTGGTGATTAAAGCAGAAATAAACTTTTAAAAAATTCTGTACGTAGGTTTGTTAGATTTTTGCTATAAAACTCAAAACATGATTTTAATTCCATTCTGAGTCTGCCTATCTTCAAAATAATGTGAGAAACAGCACGATTTCTTAGTTAGCATTTCTAAATTTTAAAGTTTGTGCTGTGAAAATTTTTCATGCCTTCGAATTCTTTAGCTTTTACTTATTCAGATTTAAATAAATTCACAATTTTCATTATAATTTTACCTGCTCTGACTTGAAGAATGAAGCCTTTTCTAACTATTTCTATAGTATTGTGTGATTTGGAACTAAGGATATTATGCCAAAAAATTATGAAGTTCTATAATGTCATATAAATGTAAAGCCATATAAATAATGATGTACCACTAGTATATTCTAAACTTTTCATATATTCAGTCACTTCTTATGAACTCATTCATGATTTGTCTACTTTATGAGTACTGCCTTATTAATAAAAGTTAGGATATTGTTATTTCTGATTTGCTTCAATGTATCCTACTTTCTTGTAGCATCAGAACATGAAGGGGATCTCAATTCCACTGTTCTGTGTCAAATTGATTATCACCAAAATTCCAAGTGGAACCAATGTATAACCATGGAACCAATGTATAACCCTATGCCATCTGTTTCTTAAAATCATAGTCATAGACCAATGTCTCAAGGAGATCAGAGCAAGAGAAAAAGACTGACATATAAATATCTGTGGCAATTCTTTTTGTTGAAGAACTGGAAAATAAAGAGTCTATTAATTATGTATTCACAATTTGTGATATATGGATACAATGAAATACTATTTTGTTGTAAGAAATGAAGAAAGAAATGATTTTAGAGAAGCCTGGCAAAATGTTTATGAATTTTTATGAACATAGGAAACAGAACTAGGAAAATAATATATATAATAACAAAATTATAAAGACAAATAATTTTAAATGACTTAAAAAAAACACAAATCCATGCAATGACCGACAATGATTCCAGAGGACTGATCATGAAGCATATTATGTATGAAATGCATCCATATATGCATGGTGCAGTGTATCCCTCTACCATATTGGCTGATCAGTAGAAAGCAATAAAATTATTACCCATCTACAAGTTCCTTTAAGCAGAAAATACACCAGGCTGAATCCTGATTAGAAAATTCAAAGTTACAATGAGTCATTTGTCCAGTCTCAGATCACTATAAGGAGATAGACAAGGGGTTCTCTGGGGCACTGGATGTGGGATTGGGCCAGGAATATGTGGCTGGGCACACTCCAGTGCCCAGGAAAAGAATGTGCACCAGAGGAAGAAGAGGTCTCAGATCCATGCTGGGCACCCTAAACCCATATCAGGTAAATGCAACAGGGACAAACAGAAACTGAAGCTTCTTTTCATCTTACTGTGTCTATTTTACCTTATTATCCCAATTTTATAAAGAAGAAACTAAGGTTCAGAAAGATGAAGCTTACAATCTAATTAGCAAGAATAACACACAAAAGTAAGCTAAAAAGGAGTAGGTACCCAGTATGGGGAGATGATGGTGGAGTAGAATCCAAAAAGTACAACTGGTCTTATGAACCCTCTTTATGTGAAGCTTTGGGAAGAATTTTCTATTCTATCCTCCAATAAGAAATGCAGAAACTACTGGAGATTTTGATGAAGTACGAGTTCCAAAATTGATGGGTTTCCTGGTAAAGGCTGTTAGAACAAGAGTCAGCACCCTTCTCCCTTTTTCACCTTCAGATAACCAGAGAACTGGAGTATGTTGGAGAAACTCTTTACTTTTGAGGAGGTTTACAGAATGAAAGAGGGAAGAAATCAATCAGACCCTTAGATTCAATTGTCAAATCTTTCAAAGGGAATAAAGAAAACAGATAGCTACATGGTAGAGAGCAAAGTAGGCTGCAAATGCATCAGTGGAGCAAGAAGAAATAAAGCAGTAGGAATGTGGCAGTGGTGGCATGGATAGTCCAAGCTATGCTGTGCTTTTGGCCATTCATTGTTGTACTCTAACACTTGAACTTGAAATCTCAACATCAGGCCAGTTATATATGTAGCCAAAATTGTCAGTTGCCTGTATGATGTTATAAATTGGAAACTGAAAAGTCTCCACTTTTTACAATTATCACAAAGCTGCTAGTAAAGTTTATAACTCTATCATTGTGCCTATCATAGTGAATATACTCCTAGGAAGGGTAACAATTTAAACTATTGTCAGGTTAAAACCTCAAGTGTGAATGAATTAACCAGGTTATGCTATCTTTAAGTAGTTTTATACTTCCTTAGAAGGTTCAAAGCAAGAGACTTTTCTGGACAGGGAAGACCTAAATGGAAGGCATGGTTAGAAATGAATGCTACAAGTGGTAAGGAAAGGCAGTATAAGGGTACTGATTTCCTTAAAGAGCTAAGGAATGCCAGACAAGAGAAATGAAGGATGGTGTAAGAACTGATATAAAGTTTGGGAAGATAAATTTTGTTAATATTTTGCCCTATTCTTTATCTGAGAAAATTATCTTTAGGGTTTATTGGATAAAGAATGAATTGTTGAATGTAAGTATTCATGAATGATGGAATGAATGAAAAGCATTATGAGTGCTAGAGATGCAAACACAAAAGTAATTTTTTTGCTCTTTTTACTTCAATCTCCATCTATTTATATAGATCTTTTTTGTGTTCATCACATATATCACATCATACTTTTTTGATATAATAATCAATAATTGAAAGTAAAGGCCAGAAGATTAAGAAAATGCAATACAAATAAGAAAATGAAAGATTTAGCTTCAACAAAACTATATGATAGAGTGTTGAGAAGCAAAAGAAAATCCCTGAAGAATGAGAATGGGAAGATTCTCTGCCTTAATGATGGAAAGATCAACAATACAGAATTGCAAGTTGGATCAACTGCTAAATAAAAAGCTTTCATGCACTGATATAATGAATGAGAGTTTGGTTATATTAAGGAAGGTGACTGATTCTTGTGTTTCTCAAAAAAAGTAAAGAAACCAAACAAAATGGAAAGCAGAAAGATTAGATAGATTTATAATTATTGGCTCAAATGTTTCATAGTGGCATATATGTTACTCCTAAAATACTTAAGTAGTTTTCTTTCTGATAGAAATGTAGTCCTGAGTTTATTAACAAAAAAGTTCATATATTTATTATGACAAGATAAGAATATGAATGACCCATCCAAATATAGTACTTAAGGGAAGACTGAGGGAGAGGTTGTGTGAAGTTTCAAGTGATACATTCCAAAGAAAGGGAGAATAAGTGTACAATTCTTAGTGTAAGCCAATGGAGAATAGACTAAAGGCTTTGAACTTGAATTCAAAGTTGGAATTGAATTAATGTGTGATACCAATATTTACAATTCCTTGGACTTCTCCAGGCAAAGGACATAAAATACATGGATATCAAAGAAAAAAACCCATAATGAATGGTGTGGATATTAAGCAGTTGACTGGCACCCTAAAGTTAAAACTTAATGGGATGAATGCATTTAGAGCAATTAGTACCTAAGCTATAAGAATTTTACATACACTTTAGGTATGATGACACTGAATTTACAAGGAGTCCAAAATTACCAACTATATAATGTCAACATCCCTGTAGAAATAAGAATACTTCCTTTTCAAAAAGGAGGAAGACAATGGAAAGGCATCCTCAGAGACCAGGATAAACAAGTTTTGCAAAGATTTACAAATTTTACAAAAATTCTTTAAAATAAATAGATCTTACATCATAGAATTATGGAAAAACATAAGAAGTATACACTATTGTATTTGTGACTAAAAGTTTACCTTCATATTGTACATAAGAAATGGTCAAGATTCATAAATAAAATCAAAAGATACTTCACGGAAATATTTATAAGGACACAATCAATCCTATGTTAACAGAGATGCACTAAACAAATGGCATCAAAATGGTGCAATTTATAGCTGTGATTCAGGATTAGGATATTGCAAGCAGAAATTAAAGAATGACTATCTTTAAGGATCCTGGAGTTATATTCTCTAATTGACAAATGATCAAAATAGGCAGTTTTCAGATGAAGGAATCAAAGCTATCTATAGGTATGTGAAAAACCTGTTCTAAGTTAACATTGATTAGAGAAATGAAAATTAAAACAACTTTTAGAATTTTGCCTATTTTTGGAATGTGGGACCAAGGCCCTGAAAACCAGCAAAAACAACATTTTAAAAACAACATTTGTTTAACAAATTCCTGATTTAAACATAATCTGAAAGGACAGTAAAGGTTTGTTGTTTATTCTTCATTTTTGAAGAGGACCAATGACATCATGAGTGATGCTTTGACTTGTTCATGAATTGGATTTAAGTGAGGCAGAACTGCACAAAGTCATCAATTTTACTCTATCTTCTCAAGTCTATTTGGATGTGGTTTTTCTTTTTAAGGGTTTAGTCCTCTAAAAGGTGCCAATATTTTAAAATGAGATTTTTGGACCAAAGGAATAAATCTTTCATAGAAGAATTTCAGACCTTTTGGAAGCAACAGAATCCTTCCTGTAGCTCTTCAAAACATCATGTGCAGCAATTTTGTCAAACTCAAAAAGAAATGGGGGCAGGGGCAGCTAGGTGGCGCAGTGGTTTGAGCACCAGCCCTGAAGTCAGGAGGACCTGAGTTCAAATCTGGTCTCAGACACTTACTAGCTGTGTGACCCTGGGCAAGTCACTTAACCCCAATTGCCTCAGCAAAAAGCAACAACAACAACAACAAAAAAGAAATGGGGGCAACTCATCCATATATAAATATTCCTGTAGGTCACATAATGAGTTTTAAAATATAATGTTATCTATATTTCATTGTATTTTTATTTATTTTATTAAATATTTTCCAAAAACATTTTAATCTGATTCAGGGCACACTAAAGAGTGTTATGGGCCATGTGTTTGACACCTCTGATGTGTAGTAGGTAATAACCAATTCTTCCTGCAATTAAGAATAGTCATAAAAGGATTTCTTTGATTTGCATTACAGTATAATAGAACATCAAGGATTCAAACCTTATACACAGAATAGAGTGAGTGTTTCCTTTGTCCTCTGTACACATAAAAGATTCTCTAAACATACAAACAGTATAAATAAGATACTAGTAGGGCTTTTATGATATTTAAAAGAACAAAATGTTTTCAAGGATATTTAGTAGTATCCATTCACATATAAGTAAATCATGTGCTAATTCCATGGGTAATTACCCATGTAGAGCATAGAATCAGTTTTCAGGAACAATTGTAAGCCTGATGTTATACTGGGCTTCTATTTAAAAGCAAACATAAAAATCCCACTTAGACCTTATTCTAGGTCCAATATACAGTGAATGCATGCCATCCTGATAGGAATATTTACACAATTAAGAATTTTTTCCACATTCATGGTCTAGACATTTTAGCAAGAGCAATAAAGTCAACACACTCTGATAGTCAATGCTATATTTCAGGTGTTTGTGCAAATGTAACAGTAAATTTGTTAAATTAGGGCAAATTCAACTTGCAAGGAATCTTGTATTCCTATTATTGGAAATGTGTTGTAAATGATGTTTGTTGATTAAAACAAGCTTGGACAAAATCTCTTCTTCACAACATATTACAAGTAATAAATTCATTACCACATGCAGTTGAAAATACTGACTTATTTCTCAAATATTATCAAACCTCTATTTGTTATAGTTATACTTATAACTCTAATATAGATATTTTGTATTATTATTCATTATCTAATTATGAACTTATTGATGATGAGCTATGGTTTATTATTCCACTAGAACCATATTTGAAGCTCTTCTAAGAATAATCTTACAACTTGCTTTACTGGCTTAGTTTTTAAGTCGTAAGGGTTATTATTACACCACAATAAAGCATCATACTAGGACTTTTGCCTAAAGATATAACTTATTATCTTATTGCTATTTAGAGACCAGTCTAAGTAGACTAAATATTTTACTGAAATCCATAGGGAACAACTGAAATTTTTTTAATAAAGGAGTGAGGCTATTGTGCCAATTTATTAGAATGATTACTCTGGCAGGATGACTGGAGATTGGGAACAAGGAGACCTGTTAATAGTGTTTTGTAAGGTAATGAGGATTGGGGGCAATAAGGGCAGAGACATTTGCAAGGAATATTATAGATACGGAATCAACAGGACTAAGGATCATAGAATTTAGAACTAAAAAGGATGTTAGTGATCATTTGACTTACCTCTGATTGAGGTCTACAAAGATGAAATAACTTGACCAAGGCCATGAATGCAGCACATGAAGTACCTGGGGTGCTCAAGAAGGATCAACCCCTCTGGCTTAAAGGCTTGCTTGCCCATTTTCTGGTCTGTTCAGCCACCTTTGGTGTCTACTTGACACTCAAATTTCACCTGTGGCTCCAAGAAGCTGTAGCATACACAGCAGCCAAATTGTGATAAACCATCTTAGAAGATGTCTAAACCAAGTTAAGCATAACTCATGGGATTCAAACTCATTAGCGAATTGGGGGGGGGTATCTACTACAAGCAAGTGAATATTTCCCCCAATGGAATGGGCAGATGAAAACAATTTGTTCCAACAGCCATGAGGGTGATTGAAACAAGTTCTGGGGATCATTTAGAGGTTGGTCAGATATTGAAGATGCCAACATCATCCATCTACTCTATCTTGGGTCATTGCCAGTCATTTTGACTTTTGTCTTGTTATTGGACTTCGACGGTTTTTGAAGAGAGCGTGAGGCTAATGCCTTTTGTGCAACTCTGGCTCACTTAAATCCATTTCATGCATGAGTAAAGATGTACCAGCATGATGTCATTGGTCCACTTTCACAATGAAGGATATATATAACCACCTGTTATATATTCTGATTTTAAGTCTATTAGCTGACTCAGCAGCTGGTTAGGTGTGGGAGGAATAGGAAGGGAGGGTCAAAGATTTAAAGATGACTCTAAGATGTTCAAGAAGTTAGGAGGAGCAAAAGAGGAAAAGAGATCAGTTTCAATCTCTGTAATTTCCTTTTAGTTTATTCAATAAGATGGTTTTACTGTTCTAATGAAATAACAATAGAAGAGAGAAACACTCTGATGACTTTAGACTCATTCAAACAATGGTTGTGTTTGAATGAACATAATTAGCAACTTAAATGGGTTTGCAACAAAGAAGGCCAAGAGTCTTATTAATAATCTGTTGTGTATGGATTTAATTTACTTATATATTTTAAAATGTGATATTTTGAGTTTCGTGTTTATTAAATTGAGAAAGAGCATAGGTTTAATCTTGCATTCTCAGATTTAATGACCAAGAACTAAGTCTGTATTCTTCATCATCCTAATCATATTATAAACTCTGATCACATTCCTTTCTATTTTTAGTTTTTTCAAGCTGAAGAAACTTTTAGAAGAAATATAATTTGGTGGAAAGACCAACACAATAGGAGGGAGCAACCCTGGATTTTAGTCTTTGCTGCTTATTAGTATATGTATTTGGACAAATTGTTAAATCTTTTTCAACCTACTTTTCTTTTTTTGAGATTGAGTCTTCCTATCTCAATCAGGTTGGAAGGGCAATGGCCACTTATGAACAGGATCCCATTGTTAATCTGAATGGGACCTTTGACCTGCTCCATTCCAATGTGGATTAGTTTGCTCCTCCATAGTGGTGCTGTGCTCAACATTTTGGTATAAGTTTAAGATAGACATGATTGTCTTTACTCCTATAATAGTTCAGAATTCCTGAGCTCAAATGATCTACCAACTTCATTCTTCCAGTATTGATGATTACAAATGTGGGCCACCACATCTACATCTCAGCCTAATTTAAACCATCTGCAAAATGGTGAAAATAATACCTGTTCTTCCTACCTTAAAGAGTAAGATTAAGAGGCTCAAATGAGATAATGGAAATGAATCAGATTATTCTTCTTTAAAGTGTTCTATTATAACCTAGCTAACCTACATTATCAATTAAGAGGGAATATGGTATTAAGCAGAGCTGTCAAACATATGATCCACCAGGCTACATTTTGTCCACAACACTTTCGAGTACAAAGTAACATGTAATTGGGAAATATTCAAATCACAATAAAACATAGATGATAATTACATTTTAAAATAAAATCATTAACATAAAATCATTAATAATCATTAACATGTATATCTTACATTAGATTGCTTACTATCTCAGGGAGGGGAGAGGGAAGGAAAGAGGGGAGAGAACAATTTGAAACTCAAAACTTAAAATGTAAAAAAATCTTTTAAACATGTAATTGGGGAAAAATAAAATATTATATAAAATAAAATCAGTATGGGGCCCACAGATCTTTATCTACACTTTAGTGGCCCTTGTTTCTCTTTGAGTTTGATATTCCTGATGCAAAAGATAATTTTCACCTTGGTCTAGTAGTCAAGAAAATATGAGTTTTGAATTCCATTTCAAGTACTAACTTGTTATATGACTCTGAGAAAGTCATGTTAACTCCTTTGGGTCTCAGTTTCCTTACCTGTAAAATGAAGAGGTTAGACTCAGTGGCTTCTATAGTACCTTCTAGCTTTATATTTATAATTCTAACTATGATCAAAGGCAATCAAACTGTGCTTACTCTTTGATCTAGCAATACTACTCCTAGCTCTATATCCCAAAGATAAAAGGAGGAAATAGAGTCAAGATCATGAAAGGTAGGGACTTGTCTACACTCTCTGCCAAACCCTTCCAAATACCTTGAAGTGACTTTAAACAAATTTTACAGCATAAAAATCCACAAAAAGATGGAGTGAAACATTTTTTCTAGCTGAAACAACTTAGAAGATCAGTAGGAAAGGTCTATTAGACTGGAAAGGAGAGCAGTACAGCCTTGGTACAGGACTCTGCTAGCACAGCCCAGGTCCCAGCAAACCTGGAATGGGCCCTGGGAGCCATTTAATCAACAACAGTGGCATCACCATTAACAATGGCAGCTTCTGAAAGTCTCAGCCCGTAGGGGGATAGAACAGCTGTTTAGAAGGAGGTCTCTTTATTAGCACTGAGGAAAGACTCTGTTGTTTGTCCATACTCATAAGCAAGATACAGTCTTAATTTTTTTCCCAAAAATTTTATTTAATTTATTTTTTATTTTAATAGCATTAAAAAAAAACACATGCAAAGATAGTTTTCTACCATCACCTTCGCAAAACCTTGTGTTCCAAAATTTTTCTCCCTCTCCTCTCTCCATCCTCTCTCCCTGGCAACAAGCAATCCAATATAGGTTAAACACATGCAATTCTTCTAAATATATTTCCATATTCATCATGCTGCACACAAAAAAAATCAGGTCAAAAGGGAAAAAACACAAAAAGGGAAGAAAACAAGCAAACAAACAATAACAACAGTAAAGGTGAAGATCATATTCTTTGATCCACATTCAGTCTTATAGTTCTTTCTCTAGATATGGTGCCTTCCAACACAAGTCTATTGTAATTGCCTTGAATGCCTCATTGTTGAAAAGAGCCAAGTCCATTATAGTTAATCATCACATAATCTTGTTGTTACTATGTACAATATTCTTCTACCTCTGCTCACTTCACTTAGCATCAGTTCATATAAATCTTTCCAGGCTTTTTTGAAATCAGCCTGCTCATCACTTCTTATAGAACAATAATATAGTCATGGCTTACAGTCCAAGGTGAAAGGGGAGCACTAGCACAATAGAACTTATTGCCAGAGTGGATTGGGGATTCTCCTCATTGTTCAAGGACAGAGAGGAATGCTTGTGGTTACTCATGGACCAGAGTATAGGTCAGGAGAGTGGTAAAGACATTACTCCTTGGATCAGAGCTCGTTGGAAGAACTGAAAACTTATAGGTTCCTAGAGGATCTCTAAAAATAGCTGCACACAACCTTGAAAACTTAAGTCATTGAACCCTCTATCCTATACTTTAACAAGGAGTTAAAAGCTGAGTAATAGACTATGAAAATGAGGAAAAACAGAAAAAGATTCTGATCATAGAACGTTACTATGGTGACAAGGAAGTTCATAACACTCAGAAGAAAAAAAAATCAAAGCTTTTATATCCAAAGCCTCCAAGAAAGATAAGAATCGGTCTCAGATCATGGAAGAATTTAAAAGGGATTTTGAAAACCAAGTAAGAGAGGTAGAGGAAAAATTGGGAAGAGAAATGAGAGGGTACAAAAGACAGTAGACAAAGTTAATGAGGAAAACAATGCTTTAAAAAAGAAAAATTGGCCAAATGGAAAGGACTATGGAAACTCACTGAGTAAAATAATTCCTTAAAAATGAGATTTAAGCAAATAGAGGCTAATGACTTTATGAGAAATCAAGAAACAATAAAACAAAAGCAAAAGAATGAAAAAGTAGAAAATAATGTGAACTATTTCATTGAAAAACAACTAACCTAGAAAATAGATCCAATCAGAAAAATGCAAATTAAGACAACTCTGAGGTTCCACTACACACCTGTCAGATTGGCTAAAATGACAGGAAGTGATAATGATAAATGTTGGCAGGGATGTGGGAAAACTGTGACACTGATACATTGTTGGTGGAACTGTGAACAGATCCAACCATTCTGGAGAGCAATTTGTAACTATGCTCAAAAAGTGATCAAACTGTGCATACTCTTTGACCCAGCAGTGTTTCTATTGGGCTTATATCCCAAAGAGATCTTAAAGGAGGGAAAGGGACCCACATGTGCAAGAATGTTTGTGGCAGCCCTTTTTGTAGTGGCTAGAAACTGGAAAGTGAATGGATGCCCATCAATTGGAGAATGGTTGAACAAATTATGGTATATGAATGTTATGGAATATTATTGTTCTGTGAGAAATGACTAGCAGGATGATTTCAGAGAAGCCTGGAGAGACTTGCATGGACTGATGCTGAGCGAAATGAGCAGAACCAGGAGATCATTATACACGGCAACAATACTATATGATGATCAATTCTGATGGACATGGCTCTCTTCAACAATGAAATGTTTCAAACCAGTTCTAATTGTTCAGTGAAGAAAGCCATATACACCCAGAGAGAGGGATATGAAATGTGGACCATGACATAACATTTTCATGTTCTCTATTGATGTTTGCTTGCATTGTGTTTCCTTTCTCTGATTTTTTTTTCTTGTAGATATGATTTTTCTTGCACAACAATGATAAGGGTGGATATATGTATACATATATTCTATTTGTCAAGTATTTTAACATAATTAACATGTAGTGGATTTCCTGCCATCTAGGGGAGGGGTGGGGACTAGGGGGGAAAATTTGCAACATTAAGCTTTGTAAGGATCAATGTTGAAGAACTACCCATACATATGTTTTGCAAATAAAAAACTTAAAAAAAAAGAAAATTAAAAAAAAAGAAAATAGATCCAAAAATTAAAAAAAAATAATGGTCTACCTGAAAGTCATGATCAAAAAAAGAGCCTAGATATCATTTTTCAAGAAATTATCAAGGAAAATTGTGCTGATACTCTTGAATTAGAAAGTACAATAGAAATAATCACCTTCTAAAAAGAAATTTGAAGTTGAAAACTCAAAGGAATATTATAGCCAAATTTTGAAAGTCCCATATTGAGAAGAAAATATTGCAAACACCCAGAAAGAAGCAATTCAAGCATAGTGGAATCACAGTAAAGACAACACAAAATTTAGCAACTTCTACATTAAAGGATAAGAGGGCTTATAATATATAATTTAGAGAGAAATGGAGCTATTCACCTATTCAGCAAAACTAAAAATAATCCACCAGGAAAAAAGGTGACCAATGAAATATAAGGCCTTTCAAGCAAACATGATGAAAAGACCAGAATACAAAAAGGAAAAGGACCTATAAACACAAAAATAATTTACAGTAGCTCTTTTCTCAGGGTAAAGAATTGGAAACTGAGGGGATGCCCATCAATTGGGGGAATGGCTGAATAAATTATGTTCTGTGATTATGATGGAATACTATTGTTCTATAAAAGATGATGAGCAATATGTTCTCAGAAAAGCTGGAAAGTCCTCCATGAACTCATGCAAAGTGAAATGTACTGTTTACAAAGTAAGAGCAATACTGTGGGATAATCAGCTGTTAATGATTTTGCTATTCCCAGGATTACAATGGTTCAAAATTACTCTGAAGGACTTATGATGAAAAATGCTATACATACCCAGAGAAGAACTTATTGTTTCTGAATATAGATTGAAGAATACTTTTTTTAAACTTGATTTTTCTTGAGGATTTTTTTTTGGAAATACATATTTTCTTTCACAGCATGACTTATAAAAATGTTTTACACAACTTCACTTGTGCCTTTTCAATGGAAGTGGGGTAGAGAGGGCTAAAGGGAGAAAATCTGAATTTAAAATTAAAATTTAATTAAAAAATTTAAAACAAATTTTTAAATTTTAAATTTAAATTTAAAAACATGTTAAAATTGTTTTATATGTAGGAAAAATAAAATATCAAATAAAATAAGAGGAAAGGACTCACATGCACAAAAATATTTCTGATAGCTTTTTTGTGGTGGCAAAGAATTGTAAATTAAGGGTTGCCCATCAACTGGGGAGTAGCTGAACAACTTTTGGCTTTATGAATGTAATCGAAGACTATTGTCCTATTAGAAATTATGAGCAGGCAAATTTCACGAAAACCTGGAAAGACATTGGAACTCAAGCTGAGTAAAGAATGTAGAACCAGAAGAATATTGTACATTGTAACATTAATATTGTGTGATGATCAGTTATGATACACTTAGCTCTTCTCAACAATACAATGATCCAAGACAATTCCAAGAGTCATGAAGCAAAATGCTATCCACATCCAGAGAAAGAACTATGGAGTCTGAATGTAAATTGAAACATGCTGTTTTCACTTTTTTGTTTTTGTTTTTCTTTCTTTCTTGTGGTTTTCCATTTTTGTTTTGAGTCTTCTTTCACATCATGACTTATGTTTAAACATAATTAACATGATTGTACATGTATAATCTACATCAGATTGTTTGCTATCTTGGGGAAGGACAGAAGAGAGGAAGGAAGAGAAATTTAGGGCTCAAAATCTTACAAAGATGGCTGTTGAAAACTATTTTTACATATAATTGGAAAAAATACTACTAAGTTTTAAGAAAACTCATAGTCCTACCATCTGCTGATAGGATCATTTGGAGAACTTTAGCATCAACAAAAAATAGTTTTGTTTGGATTTTGAACAGGACTTCATCTATGAGGGTAGTATATACTTTAAGTAAACCTGTATCTCTAGTTTTATCACTTTATGTGTTGCTGATAATGAGTTTATCATTAAACTAAGTTGTCTTTGTAGTTAGATTTGCCAAACAGTCCAGTTCAATTTTAGTATGAATGAGGAAGAAACCTTGTGTAAGAATAGTTTTCAAGGCTGAATTTTGTTTTATTGAGTGAAATTTTTTTTAAAAAAATCAATAAACTATATGCACCATGGATTCTTTATACCCCTCAGTTGTGTAACCATAGAAATTTGATCTGCTATAGAAAATCATCTGTGAAAGTCTGACTGTTCTCTTATTATGTATTGTATCAGATGATATCATTTGAGCAAACTCTTTCTGATTTGCCACAGTTCCTAGAATTTCATCATATGTTTTTTAAAATACAAACTCCTAGAAAGAGTCTACATATTGATTATTCATTTTATAACATGAATTAGTTTTATTAGGAGAATCTCTTTTTTGGGAACAGGAATCTCAGGAAATGGGGGACAGGTCAAATAAATTTTGATGAGACTGGAATTGATAGACTGGATTGTTGGCTGCTAGAGAAGGGGAGCATATGTCTAACTAATAGACTCTGGAAGACCAATTTATTTCATTCAATTCATTTCAGCCCAATCCAATTCAACAAACATTTATTAAGAATCCTACCAGGAAAAAATGCTATCCTAGATTCTGGGGGCACATGAGAAGGGATGAAGAGTCACTGCTTTCCAGGAATTTCCCTGCTATTGGGCGGGGAGCTAAATGGAGAATGACCTTTTGAAACTAGAAGTCTTTTCTCTCAGTGCAACCTAGGGCCATTTATTCGTTTTCTTAAACCAACTAAACTTAGATCAATAATTTTAAAAAAATAGATACTTTTTGTTCTTACATAACCTTAATTTTCTGTTAGAGCCTTCATCCAGCTTCAGGGACAATCTTCACAGATTTAATTTTATGGTGCCCAATTTCTTTCTTTTTTTTTATATTGTTATAGTAGTTATTGTACATCTTGTTTTTCTAGTTCACTTTGCATCAATTCATATGGCAGAGGCAGCATTATACACTCATAATTCTCAGAATTTTTACTTTTGTTTTTCTTATGGCATAGTACTATTCTATTACAAATGTAGCTTCTGCATTTTACTTAAGTATTTCCCAAGAAATAGGTTTCTACATGGTTACCAATTCTTTTCTACTACAGAAACTATTGCTATGAATTGTGTTCTAAATAGTATCTATTCTCTTTCTATCTTTTGAAATTTTGGGGCCATATACTTAGCATTGGGATCTCTGGGTCATGGGGCATGGTCACTTAGGTCACTTTCTTGAAGTTACAAATTGTTTTCCAGAATGGTTGAGGCAGTTCACATTAATTTTTATTATATCAGTTATTTTTAATACAGTCTATTATGTTAGATTAGCTTAAGGAACCTGCATCCTGATGGGAGATGACATCATGATGTCTAGAAGGATAGGAAGGCATCTATTCTTGTCCTGCAATTTAGTCTATAAACTATTGGTGGTCTTTAAGAGAAACACAGCCATATCTGAATCCTTGAAATTGATATGCTTATTTGTTCTCATTACAATTAGGTCTGCTTCAGACAAAATATACTAATTAAAAAACACAAATCCTGTAGGCAACTTGTTTCTCATCACAGTGTGAAAACTATTAATGGGAATTACTTCTCTCTGTATATTTCCATAAGGAATATGGATTGTTTCAGCCATCTGACCACACTTTCCTTCTTTATCCCTAAGGAATAGGAGAGTGACCTATTTAACAGTTTTCTATTCCTTATTTGTAGGCTTGTATTTCCCAGAAAACTAAAGTTGCTTGGTCTCAATTCCCAATAACAAGGAGGTTTTTTTCCCATGTAGACAGATGAATCTCAAATCTTTTATCATAAGAGAATGAGTGTATATATCCAATAATTAGCAGCCAGGAAGCAGTTTACATTTAGCTTTATTGAACAGGTGGTTACCAAGTTGGTGTGGATTTGAGTTAAACTGGGAAGGCTCTCCTGAGTATCTCCCTCATTGCATGTTCTCAGATCTTTGAAATCCTCCTTTAGACATTAATTCCTTTTGCATGAAGAATTGCCTTCTTTGGATTCTTCTTTGAAAGTGGAAATACCCTTGAGAAAGGCTGAACCTATTCACCATCTAACATTTCACTGTGAATGACTTTTTAAGATGATCAGATCTAGAGCTAAGAGCCACCCTAGAGAATTCTTAATCCAACTCCTTTATTTTATAAAAGATGCAACTGATGGTAGGAAAGTATCCATTCTTGTCTTGTAGTTTACTCTATAAACCAATGGTAGTCTTTAAGAGGAACACAGTTAAATAGATCACTCTCCTATTCCTAGGGGTAAAAAGGGAAAGTGTGGTCAGATGGCTGGAACAATCTGTCCTTGTGGAATGGGGTACTGGCCAGTGAAAGTGTGAAGGTTGGCCCACACTGACCTAACCATCCTGATGTTATATGGGACTGGCCAGTGAGGGCTGACCCGCTCTGATTTAACCATCCTAATAGAATGTGGGACTGGTAAAGGAGGGACCAGTATTTAGAACATGTGCAAACTTGGGTAGTTGGTGAGCTTGCTTTTGGAAGTTCATGGTTAATAAAAGGGCCTAACTCTACATTTCAGATCATACCCAATTAGTTTTTCTATGACTATTTCCTGCCTATTTACAGAATATTAAAGAAAAATTTCTGATTGACTGCTAAGCTAGAGCAGAGTGATGTATTTTTATGAGCAGTTCAATTGAAAAAGAGATTGATCTGAGTGGTCAGTTAGTGCTACTTAGGTCCAGACCACCAGGTATTCAGAAAGCCATAGTAGTAGAATAACTAACTGCCCATGCTCCAGAGTAGAGTCAAGGTCCCTCTCTTCCAAGTCATCACATGCTCCCAAAAGTAGTCCCATTAATACTGGGCCTTCATTGACCAGTATCCCATTGCATTTATTTCATATTTAACATATTTAATGCTAAGAGAAATCAATCCATTTGATTAAATTATTAATTACTGTCTTTGAGGGAAATAGAGCCCTGGGAGCACAAGGATCAGAACTTGGCTTCAACATATGTTCCTAGTCTTATTTCACACTATTCTACTTCTGTAAGTTATATTCCACCTAGAATTAAAAGTAGCCCAGAGTAAGCTGGGTTTTGCTCCAGGGTGCTGACATGGGAGTGGGGTTGGGGAAAGGGAGGGCACAATTCCTCCTTGCAGTGGTTTTTTCAGATCTTGAAATTCTTCCCTGGCTTTGTGCCACAAATCATTACTTCATTTCCTCCAAATTCTTTGACAGGGTAAAGGCTGTTAGTTAGGATTCAGTTTAGGCCCCTTGACTCCAAGTTCATTTGGACTTGCATTACACTATCTCACATTACTTTGTATGTATTTGGCATTTCCTTCTATCTTCATGTTTCACTTCTATATAATGTAAGTTCTTGAGAGAAAGGGTGTTTTTATTTTTGTCGTTGTGTCACCACTGCCTAGCACAGTACTTGATATATAGTAAATACTAAACAAATTCTTAATGGTTAATTGGAAAAACCCAGGCTATGGGGTTCTACATAAGGAATAAAATCCACAAATTGTACAAGGACCAGAGGGAGCCCTCTGAGTGGGAAAACCTGTCTCTTCATTAAAGAGAAGGTTGTCAAAATGATTCCTCAAATGAGCATAGCGTCCCTAGTAGTTCTGAATTCACGTCTTATAAACATCCTCATTTTCCCTCTAAAATCGTTTGGTGACATAATTTTATTTCAGAAACATAGAAGATTGCAAACTAAAACTAGATTCTATGAGTGAATTCTGGAAGTTCATGGGAAAGAAAAGGCCTGACTCTGCACTTCAGCTCATACCCAGTTAGTTATTCTGACTATTTCCTGTCCACTTACAGAATATTGAAGATCTTATTAAGCACTTACTGTGTTCCAGATACTGAGCAAGACTTAGGGAGTACAAATATAAAATGTAAGTTAGTGTCTATTCTCATGGTTTTCATTCTAATGGGAAAAAACAAGACATTTTGGAATGGTGGTCAGGGGCTCCTGGTTAGTAGAGCTACAAGGATGGTGATCCATGGGGTAGTTGAATGATACATGTTTTAGGAGTTTCCTGTTTTTGGAATATTCTCTGCAGTACTTTCTGCTTATTTAGATTCTTTAAAAATGTTATATTGATGCATTTGATTTTTTATCCCATAGCCATTTTCAGATATGTCCTCCCTTTTCCACATGAAACAATAGAAAATAGTTGCTTATTTAATTTTACCCATTCATGAAAGCCTACCATTCTGTGTAGCCTTCCTCAGTTCATTGTGGTCTTTTCCTTCTCTAAACTTCTGGGGCATATATTGTTTGTATTATTCCTTAGGCACTTACTATTTTGCCCTATAGGCAAAAAATGCATATTATTGCCATACCCTTGAGCACAGATAATGGCACACCACAAGCATCCAACATAACCTTCTATACACAGTAAGTTCTCAATTAGTATTTATAGATGATGTCCCTTGAACAGATCTATAGCTAGAATGGGATAACTGGAGTTTTGGCCCAGTGCACTGAAATGCAGAAGGGGCTGATATAACCTTAAATTATAGCATAAGAACATGGAATCATAGAACTTTAGCCGAAAGGAATATTAAAGTTCATCTCCTCCAACCACCTAGTGTCACATATGAGGAAAACAAGGCTAAAAGGGGCTAAGTACCTTGCCTAATATCGCATAGTTTGTTAGTGGTAGAGCAAAAATTCAGACTCAGGTTCCATGACTCTAACTAAATAGTGGACCAAACTCTTATAGCATGCAGTGTGGAGTCAATTGAACTTAATAATTAATAAGAATGATCAATTAAAACAAGAAGCTACCAAATGACTGCTGCCTCTGTACTCTTACTAGCCCAGCATGCCCTCCTTTGCTAACCCTGTCATTGGCTTTCCCAGGAGCATCTTTGGCACATCCTAAGTTTTTTGCTCTTGCTAAGATTCCTTGCTTTTGCCCAATCAAACTGACATTGTTCTGAATCAAGCTGCCCGCCTACTATGTGTGCTGCTTGCCCTAGGGGCAAAAATGACAAATTATCACTACGGCATGTCACAAGCATCTAAAATAACTTTCTCTACTCAGTAAGTGCTGAATTAGTATTTGTAGATGATGTTGATTGCAGTGAGAGGGTTTTGAAAAATAAAAATTTGTGCCGAAATGGGAGGTAGGATCATCATGATTCTTGTTTTAGCTGTGGATATTGCTGTGTACCATCTGGCTGCTGAATTATTACTTAGGCAAAGTATGGTCATCGTAGGTGTTGGAATAGCAAGGGGAGTCATTCCAAAATCAGACTGGAAACAACTTACTTGCTGGCACTTCCAGACTAACTAAAGTCAAGAGAAGTCTCCTTTCCCTTCCTTTCCTTCACTCCAATCACCACCCCCTCCGTCATCCTCTGCCTGCTGTTTTCTGACAAATGGTGTTTTGTCAAGGATATGGGTCCAGTTGGGACATTTGGAGGAATTTGTGAATCTGTTATTGCTGCCAAATTTAAAGAAGGAAGGATGTGAAAGATGGCTGGTTTGCAATCTTCCTTTATGTCAGGCCAAGGTCTGGGGGGATCATTTCCAAAGCCAGAGAAGCTGATGAGTGGCTTCATGAGTGTTTCATTTTGAGCACGTTCAGCTATTCTTGCCATTAGCATTGAGAGGTGAGGCTTGAGTTTGACTCAGCATGGCCTGAGCTTATCAGCCTTGGGGGCCATGTAGAACTGTGTAATTTAGATGAAACTGAGAGTCCTGATTCCCAGATCGAGGACTAGCTGGGAAGTCATGCCAGATGTGGTACAGTACCGACATTGTGCCCTTGAAGTGAGAAAACTCAGGCTCTTACTGTTGACATAATATGAAGTTTCCATCTGAGATGCAAATGTGTTCTGGACACATATGTGAATGATCAGACTGAGATGAATCTGGCATTAGGATTAAGTAGACAGAGTTTTGGCTCTAGAAATTTAGTAGTGTGCCAGAGTAAAATGGGCCCCTTTCTCGGAATTGTACTACTTTGGAGGCAGGGAGATCATAATGAAAATAGAATTTGGACTAGATTGAAGGGTTAGAGGAGGTGAATTCTCCATTCATAAGTCAACAAGTATTTACTGAGTACTCACTACATTCCGTCTGATCTAGGAATTGTGAGCATGCA
The DNA here is from genome assembly GCA_023553655.1 of Myrmecobius fasciatus. NCBI lineage: Eukaryota > Metazoa > Chordata > Mammalia > Dasyuromorphia > Myrmecobiidae > Myrmecobius > Myrmecobius fasciatus. Next base: position 43,487 of record JAJPUD010004126.1, on the reverse strand, counting down.
AGAAAAGTTATGGCTCTTTGCCGTCAAATTGCTAACTATGTTTTGGGGAAAGCAGCCTCGTGTGTGAAACAATTAGAGAATAACACAAGTCAGAGACAAACAATATGGTACAATGGAAGGAGTACTGGATTTGAAGACTTGGCTAAGTCACTCAATCTCTCTTGACCTCAGTTTCCTCATCTGTAAAACAAAGGAGTTGAACTAGATGATATCTAAGGTCCCTTTCAATTCTAAATCTAAGAGCCTCTGTCTTGGGGACTACTCCCTCTCTGTCACTAAGATTTCTAGGAGGATCAAAAACTTAAGATCTGGAAAAAAACAATACTTGCCTCAATGTAAACAATTCACCTGTGTGATTTTAATCAAATCACTTTCCCTTTCAGAATTCCAGTTTTCTCAGAATCTCAGGGTTAGATTGGCTGAAGAAAGGTAGAAAATAAATATTTATTAAGTATCTATTATGTATCAGTCACTGCACTTAAAAATTTTCTATTATTTATTTCTTTTTTTAATTTTTAAATTTTTTAAATTTTTATTTTTTTTATTTTAAGCTTTTTATTTGTATAACATATGTATGGGTAGTTCCCCAACCTTGATTTTTACAAAGCTATCCAATACAAATTTTACCCCCAGTCCTCTCCCCTCCCCTAGATGGCAGGAAGTCCACTACATGTTAATAATGTTGAAAGGCTTGAGAAGTTATGCAAAAAAAATCCTATCTACAAGAAAAAAAAAGAATCAGAGAAAGGCAACACAATGCAAGCAAATGTCAATAGAGATCATGAAAATGTTATGTTGTGGTCCATATTTCATTTCCCTCTCTCTGGGTGTATATGGTTTTCTTCAGTGAACAATTGGAACTGGTTTGAGACAATTCTTTATTGCAGAGAGCCATGTCCATCAGAATTGATCATCATGTAATACTGTTGTTGCTGTGTATGATGATCTCCTGGTTCTGCTCGTTTCATTCAGCATCAGTTCATGCAAGTCCCTCCAGGCCTCTCTGAAATCGTCCTGCTGGTCATTTCTTACAGAGAAATAATATTCCATAACATTCATATACCATAATTTATTTAGCCATTCTCCAATTGATGGGCATCCCTTCAGTTTCCAGTTTCTAGCCACTACAAAAAGGGCTGCCACAAACATTCTTGCACATGTGGGTCCCTTTCCCTCCTCTAAGATCTCTTTGGGATATAGGCCCAGTAGAAACACTGCTGGGTCAAAGGGTATGCACAGTTTGACAACTTTTTGAGCATAGCTCCAAATTGCTCTCCAGAATGGTTGGATCCGTTCACAGTTCCACCAACAATGTATTAGTATCCCAGCCCTCCCACATCCCCTCCAACATTCATCGTTATCTTTTCCTGTCATTTTAGCCAATCTGACAGGTGTGTAGTGGTATCTCAGAGTTGTCTTAATTTGCATTTCTCTGATCAATAGTGATTTGGAGCAACTTTTCATATGACTAGAGATGGTTTTAATTTCATCATCTGAAAATTGTCTGTTCATATCCCTTGACCACTTATCTATTGAAGAGTGGCTTGAATTCTTATATATATGAGACAATTCTCTATATATTTTAGAAATGAGGCCTTTATCAGAACCATTAAATGTAAAGATGATTTCCCAATTTGATGCTTCCCTCCTAATCTTGTCTGCATTTGTTTTGTTTGTACAGAAACTTTTTAACTTAATATAGTCAAAATTATCCATCTGGTGTTCAATTAGGAGTTTCAGGTCTTCTTTGGACATAAATTTATTCCATCTCCACAGGTCTGAGAGATAAACTATATTACGTTCCTCTAACTTGCTTACAAAGTCCCTCTTTATATCTAGATCATGAACCCATTGAGATCTTATCTTGGTATGTGGTGTTAGGTATGGGTCAAGCCCTAATTTCTTCCACACTAGTTTCCAATTTTCCCAGCAGTTTTTGCCAAATAGAGAGTATTTATCCCAAAAGCTGGGGTCTTTGGGTTTATCGAACACTAGATTGTTAAGGTTAATGCCTAGGTTGTCCTGATAACCTATCTTGTGCCACTGATTGACTGCTCTATTTCTTATCCAGTACCAAACGGTTTTGATGACCGCTGCTTTATAATATAGTTTTAGATCTGGTACAGCAAGGCCACCTTCATCTGCGTTTTTTTTTCATTAATCCCCTTGAAATCCTTGACCGTTTGTTCTTCCAAATGAACTTTGCTACTATTTTTTCTAGATCTGTAAAATAATTTCTTGGGAGTTTGATTGGTATGGCACTAAATAAGTAGATTAGTTTGGGTAGTATTGTCATTTTTATTATGTTCACTATGCCTACCCATGAGCACTTAATATTTTTCCAATTGATTAGGTCTGATTTTATTTGTGTGGAAAGTGTTTTGTAGTTTAGATCATATAGTTTCTGACTTTTCCTTGGCAGATAGATTCCCAAATATTTTATCCTATCATCTGCTATTTGGAATGGAATTTCTTTTTGTATCTCTTGCTGCTGAACTTTGTTGGTAATATATAAAAATGCTGATGACTTATGTGGATTAATTTTGAATCCTGCAACTTTGCTAAAGTTGTGAATTTTTTCTAGTAGTTTTTTAGTTGAATCTCTAGGG
>JAJPUD010004126.1:0-35878 GCA_023553655.1 Myrmecobius fasciatus | reverse complement strand
TCCTTCTTGCAAGATACTGTATCCTTCTTGCACTGATTTCAGTTTATTTTCCCATTTATCCTCCAGCTCTCTTTTGAGGTTCTTTATGCAATCTTCCAGAAAGGCATTTTGAAAAGGGGACCAGTGATGGTCCTTGCTGTTTTTTTCTGGATTTTTGTCTAAAGAAACCTCTGGATCTGAGGTTGTTTCTTTGCCTTGATAAAAGCTGTCTATGGTGAGAGCTCTCTTTTGCTTCTTCATCATTTTTTTTTTTTTTTTTTTTTAGACAGCATGGATATCTCTTTAAGGTAGGGAAACAAAAAAAACGGAGGCTGAAGACACTTTGCCCTGGGGCACTTGGGCAAGTTGACTTAAGGTGCTGGGCCGTTGGGGGCTAGGACTAAGTCCGAATTACTCCTTAAAGAAGGCAAGTCTGCCAGAACACCTGCCCCCAATCAGGGCAGAGCATCCCGAGTGCCTCAGATAAACTCCAGGTGTTTGGAATTTGGAGTTTGGAGTTTGGAATTTCTTCCACGAAGAGCTGAGCTGAGTCCCACCCTCACTTCCAGCCTGCACAGGGGTCGTCTATTTATCTCTCTGTCCGAGTCCGACTAACCTGATATGAAGTTCTCCAGAGAGCCGTGCCCAAATATTTCTGAGTTTGTTGACTTGAAGATCAGTTCAGAGGCTTATTTTATTGTTGATTTGAGAGAAGATAGGAGGAGAGGCAGAAAGTCACCTTTTCACTCCGCCATCTTGGCTCCGCCCCTATTATTTATTTCTTACAACAACCAGGTGACATAGGTGCTTATTACTATTATTATTCCTAGTTTACAGTCAAGGAAATTGAGGCAGATAGATATTAAGTAACTTTCCCAGGATCACACAGCTAATAAATGACTGAGTTGGATTTGATTTCAATGTCTTTGTGACTCCAGACCCAATGCTCTATCCACTACCCATCTAACTGTCTATGTGACTTTTAAGGTTCCTTCTAGCCCTATAGATTCCAAGGTGATCTACTTTAATAATAGGTAGTCCATAAAATTCTATGATTCTGGAATTTTGAAGTTTTTTCAAAGTTAAAATTCTACGATAATCAAGTTCTGAGTCATATACATGACATAGAGAATTAGCTCATACCCATGATAGGAAGCTAAGTCTACAAAAAGAATGGATTAATTTTTCTTGAATATGAGGCCTTTATGTAATTTTCCTTCGTCATTGATAAGTTTTGTTCTTTAGTTATCCCATAGATATGTTTAAGACGAGATGCTCTCTGTTAGGAGAAAGATTTACTGAGATGGAGCAGAACATGCCAATGTAAGGCAGCCCAAATGACTTCTCTACTTCTAGTAGGTATTTTCTAAGTGTTTATTGAATAGAATTAAAGATTTGATTCCTCTTAATTAGTTGAGATAGCCAGGAGGCACCTGGTATTTGTTTTAGATGAAAACTTTGAAGAAAAATGGTGAGAGAGTAGGACAATGCTTTACTGAAGAAAATAATTGAGGAAGAGTTTGGAACTCTTTAAATAACTATAATATTTTATATTTGTATGGCACATTTTTATATGAAATATATTTCACAAATATCATTTCATTTGAGCCTCACAATAATTATGTGGAGGTACATATAACAGGGATTTTTTACCTTTTTTGTGTCATGGATTTCTTTAGCAATCTGGGAAAGCATATAAAAACCTTCTCATAATAACATTTTGAAGGATGTAAAATAAAATACATGCAATTATAAAGGAAATCAGTTCTATTGAAATACATTGTTGGTAATATAAGAAACAAAGGCATAACTAGAGGAAATAACCTGTCATCCAAAAAGCTAGGTCCAAAAAAGCTTCTGGTTTCTGAGGTATCACAACATGGTACTTTCAAGGACACCCTGAAATTGACCCCAGCTATCTGTTAACTCTTTTAACCTAAAAAAAGGGCTACTGATATATTGTTGATGGATACTCCATGTTCCCCATTGATACACCCAAAGTATTAGCAGAGCATTTGAAAGATACTCAGCATATTGACTTTTGGATGTAAATGGACAATGATGGCAGGCAAATGTGAATGGACTGTCATTTTTATCACTGGAATGTTATTCTCATTGATGAAATCATAGATCTATTAGGATATCCATGCCAAGTATGTGGCATGAATCAGCCCATGAATCTAAAAGAATTCTTAGTTCAGGAACAAATATATCAAAATTTCAAAAATGAAACTTAAATCCTTAGTAGAGTAATCCTAACTATAAAATGCATTTCATAAAATCACAGATTTAGCCCTGGAAGTGACTTTAAAAGCTATCCAGTCTAAAGAATTCATTTTGAAGGTGAGAAAACTGAGACTTATGAACTTTATGTTTACACAATAGATGTCTAAGGTAGGATTAAAATTTTTTCCCTTGTAATTATTCTTTAATATAATGTTTGTCTTTCTTGTCATTTGGGTTTTGTTTTGTTTTATTTTATGCATTTTAAAACATGCTTCTGAGTAGGGCGCCCAAAACTTCATCAATCTGCCTTACGATTCTCACACAAAAAAGATTAAGAATCCTTCCTTTATACCATTGCATCTTTTAAATACCTTTGTTATGCACTTATTATCCATTTTGTTTCCAGTACATACTATAATGTATTGTTATTTGTATTTTTATAAGGGTTTATCTTGTTTTCTTTGATGGTAGTTCCCTCCAGGGCAGAGACTTCTATGTTGTGTTTTTTTTTTAAATTTTTAAATTTTATTTCTCAGTGCCTGGAAGAGGCCTGTATAAATAGTAGCTGGTCAATAAATCTTTGTTGTTAGATCAGAAAAGCACAATTTATTTTTCATGCTTAAAAATATATACAATAGGAAAACTATTTTTAAACCTCATCATTTTTGACCTGAATTCCATTCCACAAGAATACCCAGTGGATATTGTTGAGCAAGTGAGATTGAGGATATATGATCCACAGATGAGACCTTGCTTAGTTCATTTTTGGAAGTGTTGGGTTGTCAAATGCTTTGAGATTGAAGTTAGTGAAAAAAGTGATGCTCCAAGAGTTAGGACATGATGAAAAAATAAATTGAGGGAGACTCATGGGTAGCTGTTGTTAAATTAACCATTTGTTATTTTGATTAGCATCACAGAAATAAATGCCTTTTGGAGTTTCCAGCCCTGTGCTATAATCTGCTTCTTAGCAGGAGTTTAGAAAGCATTGAAGTATCATCAGAGTGTTGGTTCCCACTGAGAGCCAGAGGCATCCTTCACTGAGTGGAAAGAGTGACAATGATGGATGAAGCCGAAAGCAGTTCTTAAATTAATTTCAGATGAATGCATTATTTTTCTGAGCATTCGAAACCTTCATATATGCCTAATAACAGTAATATTTGTATAGTACTTTTGAATTTACAAAGATGCTTTAATCCATCATCTTCTTTGACTCTCAAACTAGTCTTGTGACACAGACATCACAAGAATTACTGTTGTCCTATTTCAAGTGATGTACTAGTGAGTCCCTTTATTCAACAAACATTTATTAAGAATCTACTCTTTGAAGAACTTGTGCTATGCCTGGGGAAAGATTGAAAAATTAAATAAGATATAGTCCATGTCCTCATGGAACTTACAATCTAGTAGGGGGCTATAACATGTACTCAAATAACTATAATAAAAAAAGTGTCACATGAGTTGCTTATGAGAGATGTGAACAAAGTTTTGAGTGTATGTGAGGTAGCATCTGATTTGAAATTTGAAGGATAACTAGGATTTTAACAGTTACAAGTTGGGGGGAAGCATATATGAACTCTAAGGTATTTTTCCTTATGATTCTGTTAATTTATCTTGTTTATCTGTGATCCTGTTTTTGCTCAGCCTCAGAAAGACTTAGCAAGGGGACTGAGGAATCACATGGCCAAAAAACTGAGATAGGGGAAGATGAAAAGGTTTCAATTGCCCTAACCTAGTTAGGAGAAAGGACAGGGGCATTTTTATTGGGGGGATGTAAATCATCTTGGCCTTAGACCTGTCTAAATCTTTTGTATGTCAGCAAAGAAGGGTTACAGTCCTAAGGAACAGAAATGGGTTGAAGTTATGGTGATTAAAACAAGGCATGTAGCCCACAGATTTTTTGCTAAAGGAGCAATAACATTTCCCTGAGGGAGAAGGGAAGCAGCAGTAGCAGCAGCAATGGTGACAGCAGTGACAGGTACAGTGGCAGGATGAAACTCCCCCAGAAGTCAGGTAAAGAAGGGCAAAGACCACTGGGGTGAAAGTAGCAGAGCACATTAGAGATAGAATTTCAGCACTGGACAGCTAAGTTAGAGCTGCATTTCTGATCACTGTCACTCTATACATTTTCAGAGGCTGCTTATTATCTCCTGGATAAAATGCTAACATTCTCCATTCAACATTTAAAGTATTCCATGGTCTACCTTCCACCTACTCTTCCAGGTTTATGAAATCACTTCCCTTTACATACTTCACTCCAGCTAAACTGGTCTGCTTGTCATTTCCTAAACTTGAAACTTTGTTTTCTGTTCCTGCATCTTTGAACAAGTTAAATGATTTTTGAAAAGAAATGAACTGAAATGAATTCAGCAGAGGAATGGCACAACAGGAGGGTAGCAAAGCTTCTACCACTTCTCTGACACTATTCTTTGGCAAGTGTCTTATCTGTTATTAGTTGTATTTTTTTTTTCCTAGAAAAGTGTTGCCACTCTGGTCTCAGACACTTAAAACTTCCTGTGTGACCCTGGGCAAGTCACTTAACCCTAATTGCCTCAGAAAAAAAAGAAAGAAAAAAAGACAAATGTTGTCACCTTCATAGCTTTGGGATCACATGCCTAGTGCTAGTCAATACATCTTCAGTCCTTTGTTAGGCCAATGGACCTGCCTAATAGTACACAAAATGGCAGCTCAAAATTTCTCGAACCTTATTCCTAACTGGGTCCAGCTAAGTTAGTCCAGCAAGGGAACAGATCAGGAAAGCTCCAGATACCAGACTTAGAACCAATGTTTAACTGAAAGAATGTAATTCTACTTTACTAAAAAAGGGTAATAGAACTTCAGCGATGCAAGAGTAGCGAAGAGGTTCACAGGAGAAGCAGGTAATATGTGGGAATCTATCATTGTGGATTTCTCTACTCGTATGTCTCACTGCTAGATTCTGTAAGTGTGACCTATTTTCCTCCACATACACAGTGTGCATTGATAGGAGAATGTTATCCAAGTTCATGTGTAAATTGTCATGTTTTGGTTATTCTTGTTTTTGCCTTATTTTGAATAAATGTATTTTTTTTGTTTTTGTCTTCTGGTTTAGTATGTTTCATGTTTAAGAGTCAAAAATGTCATTGTAACTGCTTTGTGCAAATGAGAAGTGGGAAGAATATTGTGGGATTCAGATAAAGAACTTCAAGAGTAAACAGTGGAGTGTATATTTTCCTCTTCCTCCACCAGGATTATCCCAGGATTGAAAGTGAGAGTTGTAGCTTTTCCCCTGTAACCCAATCCCTTGACAGCATGAGTGCAGATAAGAATAGGTGTGTGTGTGTGTGTGTGTGTGTGTGTGTGTGTGTGTGTGTGTGTGTGTGAGAGAGAGAGAGAGACAGAGAGAGAGACAGAGACAGAGACAGAGAGATAGAGACACAAAGAGAGAGACAGAGAGATACAGAGAGAGAACACACACACACACACACACAGAGAGAGAGAGAGAGAGAGAGAGAGAGAGAGAGAGAGAGAGAGAGAGAGAGAGAAAGGAGTGAGAGTGCTATACTTCCAGGATAAGTTGATTTGCACCATTAATAGTGTATTTCAGTTTCTTTTACAATCTAGACTGTTGGTGGAAATGGGCAGAAAGAGGCAAAAAGGAAACACTGCTCATTGTATAACCTTTCAAGAATCAAACATTTCTAATATCAGCAATACATTTTGTGTATCCTCCTCTGCCTTTTTCTTTTGCTTCTAAAGGGTTAATTATATTTCCCTGTAGTTCTATGAGCACATATAGAGACACACTCCACTGGGATAAGGAAGGGAGAAGAAATATTAAATTGCAAATCCTAATCCTTGGGCCAATAAGGCAGGATGGAGTAGAGAGATAAGACAATCACCTCCCTGGAGCCACAGGGAATTGGAGCCATGGCAGATTCACATTTGGTCATATAATATTTTTCTGTGAAGAGCTCATGCCAGTGGGCCACTTCTATTTTCATTTTCCCTTTGGCGGGGGGGGGGGGGGGGGGGGGGGGGTTCTTTCTCTGTCCCCTCCCCCTCTCCCTCTCCCCTTTCTTGCCTACTCCCTCTCCCTTTTTTACCTCTCTTTTTTCTGTTTCTTTCCCCCTCCCCTCCTTTCCCATTTTTCTTTCTTCTTCTCTTCCCTCTCTTCTCCTTTGTTTTGTCTCCTTCTCTTACCTCCTCATACACATTTCTCTTTTTATGATTTTTTTTATCACTAGTCTCCCCCCTCTTTCTCTCTTCTTTCCTCTAACTCTTTTGAGCTGTAACAAAAGATTTTCAGCATCTAAAATGACAAAAATGATGCATAACTTTTATGTTAGCAACAATGTGACAATGAAAAAACAATACATCAAGGATAGATTTTTCATATATTTGCTTGGATTTAATTCTAACCAGGATGATTTATTTTGGCCTCATCACTATCATTTTTTATTACTCAAAATTGTAATTGTCTCTCAAATCAATAAACTGTTAAAATGTTAAAAATAAATGAAATTTTTTGTTTAAAAACAAAAATTGCGATCAGATTTATGAGTTTCAAGATGTAATTGAAATTAAAAGGCTGGTGCAATTAAAAAGATGTACCATCAAAACCTATGAAGAAATTAATGTAAAATATCCTTGGATGGGACTGGTTTTCATTTGTCTAATTCTTGCTACCAGGCACCCTATATTTGGAAAGTAAATTCAGCTCATAAAATTCTAATATACAATGTTCACCTAGAACTTGAACCACAGCTTTATTGTACCTACCCTTCCAGTTTTAGAGTGGGTAGTATGTAGGCTCTGGAACAGCAGTCCCCAACCACAGACTGATACAAACAGTCATGAATACCTTCCACTCAACATAATTAAGATAAATATAGAAAAAATTAAGTTCCAACATCTTGAGTATCCAAGATGCAGTACTACTCTCAAAATCAACTGACCTCTTTTTCTATACAATTCATTTACTTTACTATATTATTTATTTACCATCAATATTGGGGGGTCTGATTTATAGCCTACAACTTTCTTTTTTCTTGTCTGTCTTTCCTAAATATTCTAGTGAATTTTGTGAACTTGGTATTACAAGTTCCTTACATCCATCTAGTGTTTTCCCAGTTGTGGCACTCAAAGTGCTATATGCCAACTATAGGCACTTTTACTTCTCTGCCCATCTGTACTTCATTTATGTCTTATGTTGACCTGGGATTTGGATTAAACTGAAATTATTCTATATTAGGGGGTTTCACTAGGAGTCAGTGTAGCACAGGAAGATTTAATGGAGTAGATAGGACTAGAGATGGGACTATGAAATGTAGTGAAAATTGGGAGTCCAGAGATCTAGATACTAGATATGGTTTTTTCATAGAATATATTTAATAGCTTTATTTTTTCACTTCTACTTTCTGGGCCTCAGATTCCTCACCTGTTAAACTAAAACTCTAAGGTCTCCTCTAGCCCTAATGTCCCCCAGGATATGTGGATTAAGAACCAAAATACATATAATAAAGGAGGCTACAAAGTCATATGTCTGTCTGTATTTGTAGTTTTTCCACTTCTCATGGGGACTTGAAATCTACTTTTCATTTTATGGTTAATACTTATTAGGCATCTGGTATGTGCTGAATTCTTTGCTAGGACCTATGGGGGCACAAAGAAAAATAAGGCAGAATCCGTGCCCTCGCAGTACCTATAATCTAATTAAGAAGAAAAGAAAGATAACAGATAACTATGTGGCAAAAGTCAAATGGACCTATAAGGGACTAAGTGCTATTGAGATAGTAGACTAAGCTTAGAATATGATGACTCCAGTTAGGTTAAAGAGAATAAGTGTCTTGATTTTGCTTTCTAAGACTAGCAGAGATTGAATGAGTTTATGAAGCATACTCTATGAAATATGAGTCCACAGCTTCTGGAAACTCCTAAGGATTTTAAGAGCATAGTGACTCATTTCTTGGGCTTTTTGGAGTTGATTAACTACTTCCTGTTTGCATATGGTCATGTGGTGGTCTAGCCATGAAAGAATGTGTGGTTTTTAACAGAGGCTGTATACTCTCCCCTGCCCTGGTCCCCAACCTCTTGCGCATTCATAGTGGGGAGGATGAAAGGAATATTCACAGTATTCAGTATCAGGGTAAAGTGACAAGTCCTTTCAGGGATGAAGTACAACATGTACACAAGTAGCCACAAACTTAACCACTATTAAAGGTCCAAATAAATGAGACACAATGTTTTTGAAGTTGCTGGAGATTTCAAGGGTCCTTTTAAGTCCATTTGACCTCTGTTACACAATTGTCTGTATGTATATCTTTCTTTTCTTCCTCATTAGATTATGTGTTGAAGATAAAAACAAAAAGAAACTGTTTCCCTGACATCCTGGTATTCTTTGATTAAAAGCCATATAGCATCACTGGGAGAATGGTGGTACTAAATAGATGGGCTTTTATGACAGACACACACACTGAGATCATTGAAAGAATTATAGTTTTTTAAGTGACAATTCCATTTAATCTTCAATTCTGGACCTCATTTATTATTTACCCGTGTTTGTGTGCCAGATATATGTACCAATGGACTAATTCCATAGACTATTCTGTGAAATATGAAATAGTACTCTTGACAATACACATTCTTCACTTACTTGCAACTTCCTATATAAAAAGCTAGTTGGATCTCCTTTGAGTAGCTATGACTCTCAGTGGGACTTTGCAGTATTCCATTCATCATTACAATGTCATTCACAAATAGAAGTTATTGTAGAATTTCAGTATTTAAAAGGATTCCTTTTTCTATTTGAATTTGTGCAAGATATCCTTAACAGTGGTGAACATCTTCAGAGACCATATTTATCTGTTTTTGCCTAATACAGACAAAGTTATCTTTCTGATTGTAACTATTAATGAACTTCATAATATTTATGGAATCAGTGTTTTATAGTGAATACAGAGCTAGTCTTAGAGGCATTAAAATCCCAGTTCAAATCCAACTTCTGAAACATATAGGTGCTGGCACCTTGGGCAAACCACTTAACCTCTCATTGCTCTAAGCAATCTTTAATATAAACTGCAGAGAAGGTGCTGACCTGTAGTAGTAGAGGGAATTTCTTCTCTTGGGAGCTTCCTCCTCCAATGAAATTAAAGATCTAGTTGCTATCCCTATAATATCAAATTAAATATGCAATATACTTTGCTAAGAAAGAACTTTTTTTCCTAGCTAGCAAGTCAATTGATTGTTCTGGTAATCCTAAAAAAAAATAAATATGAGAGAATCTTATATTCTCTATACCTCATGGGTTATATGGAATGATGAAAGTATGACCCTCTGTAGAAAGTCTGTGAAAAGCTTTCCTGTTCTCTTCTACTACTTTTATCAGCTATTATACACACAGACAGATAAACAGACACAAATACACATGGCAATTGTACAAAGATTATTTTGTAGTGTGGTGAAAATAGGTACATGGGTTAGTAGTTCTAGGTGTCTTTTTGGTTGCCATTTTAGGGTAGTAATGTTATCTTTTGTTTCTTCTTTGTCAAGAAATTTTGACAAAATAATGAAGGCAGGAAGTAAGTAATATAAAATGAGGATGGAAAGGCAGACTGGAGTCAAAATGTAAAGTGCTTTTAAAAGAGAAAAAAAAGGAACTCATTTTATCTCAGAGGCAATAGAAGAATATTGAAATCTTGACAAAGGGGTGACATGGTCATACCTGTGCTTTGAGAAGATTATTTTGGCAGTTATATAGAGGATGGATCAGAAGGGAAGAGAAGCTAGCAGCAAGATCAATTTGGGAGCCATTATAAAATATATAGCCTTCTCATGATGGAGGAGATGAGTATCTGAACTAGCATGATAGCCATGTAAATTTGAGATATATTGAAAATTTGTTCTTGAGTGTTTTAAAAATTGTACTATTTGCCATAGATTTATTTTTTTTAATGTGTCTAGTACCACTATTTTTTTAGACTTCATCTCCTTAAGTGCCATTTCTACTTCCTTTAAGGGGCATCAAAACACAGCTTAAAAAATCTGATGATTGCACTGTCATCAATGTTAAGAATAGAAATTCTGGTCAAGTAGTTATTAACTGTCCAGTTTTATCTGTATATATTCTTTGGCTATCAGGCATAATTAGGTCTAGCATGAAGCTGTTTGCAGACTATTTTTCTCTCGACCATTTTGCAAGGAGACTAATGCATGTAATATTCCATTCTTATTTCCTGTAATAGTATACAAATGAACTTTACAAATAAACTGTCTGCTATATCTTTCCATTTAGCAAATGTATAGAATGTTTGTTGAATAAGACTTTTCAGGCTTTGTTATCCTCCTGATTATGATGATTATTTTATGTTGTCTAAACTTCTTTTAGAAATGGTGATAATTATAATTGATGACTTCCCCTTCCATTTTCCAATGCTTAGATTTAACAGCTTATTTAAATAGATTAAATTGTAATTATATGGACTCATTTTTTTTATCTTTTCTTCTCATTTTTCCTAAGTTTTGATCTTTTTACTAACTAGCAAATGGATGATCCTATAGACCCCAGCTCATTAAACTGGAGTCTTGTAATTGATTGTGGGGGTTTCAAAATAATGATTTATTACTAGTAAACATTTGAATTACATACCTTTTTATATATTTATATAATTGGGGTCACAAAAAATTACTCAAGTGAAAAAGAGTCATGAATGGAAAAAGTTTAAGAAACCCTATTTATAGACAGCTGATCCTAAAGCTATTTCCTGGTCAGAAAGCAATCTTTCTAAGTTATACTTAATTGTACTTTACCTTATCTATAATTATAGTTAATCAAACTCCAATTAATCATATTTCTCAGGTACTTCCTTTATACAAGATTGAGTTCTGGGTATACAAAGACAAAAAAAGAAAAAAAAGAAACAATCCCCACCCTCAAAGATAACATTGGAGAATTACATGACATGTATTTTATTGTTGTTCAGTTGTACCTAACTTTTATGATTCCATTTGGGGTTTCCTTTGCAAAGCTCCTCAAGTAGTTTATCATTTCCTTTTCTAGCTTATTTTATAGATGAGGTAAACAGAGTTAAGTTTCTTGTTCAGAGTCACATATTAGTTAGCGTCCAAGGCCAGATTTGAAGTCATAAAGAATAGTCTGCTTGTGTTCAGGCCTGATGCTTTACCCACTATGCTATCTATCTTCCCCTAGTATATCACATATCTATTAAAAACAATGCAAAGCAATTAGGCAATGAAATAATATCATTAACTACTAGAGAGAGGGGGGACAGATCAGGAAAGATCTTGTGTAGGAGATGATACCTAAACTGATCTTTAAAGGAAATGAGGGATTTTGAGAGATGAAAATGAGAGAAAAAACATTTCAGGCATAGCAGAGACTTTAGGCAAACTAATAAAGGCAGGAGGGAAGTAATATGAAATGAAATTGGAAAGGCAGAAAGCATTCAAGTTGTAAAGTTCTTTAAGTACCGGGAAAAAAAAAGAACTTAATTTCATCTCAGAGGCAAAAATGAAACATTGAAAAATCTTGAGAAGGGGAATAGCATGGTCTTATTTGTGTTTTAGAAAGACTATTTTGGCAATCATATGGCGGATGGATTGGAAGTGAGTGAGAGACTGATAGGAAGGAGGTTAATTTGAAAGCTATTCTAATTGTCCAAAGTGGAGATAATGAGGGTCTGAACTAGCAATAGTACTAATGAAAAAAATAAATGCTAGAATGTTGTGGAGATGGAATCAGTAGGGGGAGTGAAGGAGAACAATTCCTTGAGAAAGAAATTGTGTTTGGTTGAATGGAAAGATGGTGGCCATCTTGACAGAAATAAGAAAATTAGGAGAAGGGATGGAGTTAAAGGGAAAATGAGCTCTGCTTTGGATATAATTTTGAGATGTCTGGTGGACAGTTAAGTGCTAATAATGGTGGAACTGAATGAAGACTCAGTGAGTTGGAAATGAATTAAAGTTGGACATGTAGATTTGGGCGATAAGAGACCCAGTTCTCTATATATTTTGGAAAATAAGCCTTTATCAGAAACACTTCTTGTAAAAACTGCTTCCCATCTTTCTGCTTTCCTTCTAATCTTGGGTGCATTAGTTTTGCTTGTACAAAATGTTTTAAATTTAAGGTACATAAAATTACTCATTTTGCATTTCATAATGTTCTCTATTTCTTGTTTGGTCATTATTAAAGGCTTATTGTTAAGTAATTACTTCAAACAAATGATTTTATTTGTGGATATTACTATCATATAGACTACAACCCTTAATGTACTATTGTGAGAGAAAAAATTCATCATTTGGTAATTAAATTTCTGAACTTATGGAGGCTGGTTTTTGTATATCAGATACAGAATATTTTGTTGGTCCATACTTGAAATAGAAAGTACAGAGAAAGAAGAGAATACAGGCCTTGAATGAGTCCCAAGGATATATCCAAGCTTGCAGATGAGACATGAATGATGATCCCATCACTTATTGTGATATTGAATATATTTATGTTATATAGGTGCCCAGGAACCTTATGAGTAA
Organism: Myrmecobius fasciatus; assembly: GCA_023553655.1. Classification (NCBI taxonomy): domain Eukaryota; kingdom Metazoa; phylum Chordata; class Mammalia; order Dasyuromorphia; family Myrmecobiidae; genus Myrmecobius; species Myrmecobius fasciatus. The sequence goes on along the minus strand of JAJPUD010004126.1, from coordinate 23,149 downwards.
TCCACAAACCTTTACTTATATCATTTCTTAATCTTGAATCATATTTTTCAATATATTTTTCAGTCCTTACTCATATTCTTCTCACTGAAGCCACTGTTATTTGTTAATTTGGTTTGGAAGGTTTAATTAAGTTTTCTGTAAAATTTAGGTAGTGTTCTATAACATCTATAGATATTGATAATAAGTTACAATTATCTCTTTTGTCTTTTTGCATTTATTCATTGCAAGCACTGCAAGGCAAGATGAATCTAGAGGCTCTGTCAAAGGATATTTCTCATGTCTCTTGTTACACAAAGCTTCTTCTCCTCTTCTTGACTCATTACTTATTTTGTTTCTCTGAGGAGAACCTATAAGCCACCCTTTCATTTAGCAGAAACTCATTAATGTCCTCTGGGTTTCATTTATAGTGGAAATGTCAAGATGAAATTTCTTCCAGGAGTTCTTTCATGAGTCTATCAACTTGCTGGTCATTAGAAAAATAGCTTACACTTAAAGTACCAATAGTTACAGTAGCTTTTTATGGGCTTTAAGATTCTTAACTCTCTTTTTCTGCCACTTCACATAATAAAACAGTGAATGCTGATGGAGGACTCAGTTTTCCTACATTTTCTCCAACATTTATCACTTTCTTTTTCTGTTGTCTTAACCAATCTGATAGGTGTGAGGAACTTCACAGAGATTTTAATTTGCATTTCAACAATAAATAGTGATTTAGAGCATTTTTTCATATGGCTAGAGATAACTTTAATTTCTTCATATGAAAACTTCCTGCTCATATCCTTTGACAATTTATCAACTGGGGGATGACTTGTATTTCTTATGAATTTGACCCAGTTCTCTATATATTTTGGAAAATAGGCCTTTATCAAAAACACTTGTAAAAATTTCTTCCCATCTTTTTGCTTTCCTTCTAATCTTGGGTGCATTGGTTTTGCTTGTACAAAATGTTTTAAATTTAAGGTACTTAAAATTACTCATTTTGCATTTCATAAAATTCTCTATTTCTTGTTTGGTTATTATTGTTAAAGGCTTATTGCTAAGTAATTACTTCAGATAAGTGAATTTATTTGTGGATATTACTATCATATAGACTACAACCCTTATGGATCTTAATGTATTATTGTGAATGAAAAAATTCATCAGTTGGTAGTTAACTTTCTGAATTTATGGAGGCTGGTGTTTGGATATCAGATACAGAATATCTTGTTGATCCCTACTTGAAACCTTTCCACCTTGATAATACCTGGAAGAGTTTACATAAACTTCAAGAACCCAAGCATCACTTGTCATGATGAGACAAAAGGAGTAGAGCATTTTCAGTGGAATGATGATGATAATACAGCTATCAACAAACAGAGATGATGTTGGGATTGAAAGTAATGTAAAGCATACTCTCTGCCTTCAAATTCTTAAAAGTTCTTTTGAGTTTCCTGCCCTATATCCTATTGAAGATATTGTTCTGTTAAGCCTCTGCCTTGGATTACTCCCATCTTCTGCTGAAAGAAGCTAGAAAATGATGCAAAATCATGTTGACTAGTACTACTACAAATTTATATAATATATCCTGAAGAGGGCCTTCACTGTGGTAAAACAATTTTTTACACAGTTCTAATTGATTTACTATCCTACTTACTAGACACAGTTTTTCCCTAAATCTTTTCAACCTTTCTTAAACTTCCTATAACTCCCTTTACTCTACCCTCTCAGATGAGAATATTGAATTATATTCCATGGAAAAAATGATATAATTGTCAAAGATGTCCCTCTTTTCTCTCCTCATCCCACCTCACTTAGATGTCTTTTGTTACTGTTTTCTCCTTCACCGCTATTTTACATGAAGGGGTGATCCTTCTCCTTTCCAAGGCAAGCCCTTTCATCCCTTTTTCTCTCACTCTTCTTCCATCTTTCTCTGTCTACTGGCTGCTTCCCTATAGCCTGTTTACACACATATCTTCTCCATCCTCAATAAAGATTCATTTGTCCTATCTCTGTCAATTACTATTTGATACTTCTCCTTTTCATGGCTAAACTATTGAGAAGGCAACCTAAAACCAGTTTCTTTACTTGCTTTCCTCTTATCTTCTAAATGGTCTGCAATCTAGCTCCTGACTTCATCATTCAATTAAATCTGCTCTTTCCAAAATTACCAATGATGTCTTAATTGAAGAATTGAATGATCTTATCCAAATTCTCATTTTTCATGACCTTTTTGAAATCTTTGGTGCTCTTCTCCCCTTTCTCTTCATACTCTCTTCTCTTTAGCTTTTCATGTCACTTTCTCTTGGGCCTTTTTACCTCTCTTAATACTCCTCAGACTCTAGTGATGAATCTTTATCAAGTCATGTCTGCTGCTGGTTGGTGTCCATCATAAGTCTTCTTTTCTTCCTCTGTATTATTTTTTCTTGGTGATTGCCTTAGCTTCTATGAATTCAGTTATAATTTACAAATTCAGTAGCTTGGCAGGGTGGCTCAGTGGAGAGAGTGTTGGGTCTGGAATCAGGAAGACCCAATTCCTGAATTCAAATCTAGTTGCAAATACTTACTAGCTGTGTGACCCTGAGCAACTCACTTAATATTCTTTGCCTCAGTTTCCTCATCAGAAAAAATGATCTGGAGAAGGAAATAGCAAATCATTCCAGTCTCTTTGCCAAGAAAATCCCAAATAAGTTCTTGAAGAGTTGGAAAAAACTAATAATGACTAAGCAACAATAGGGATGATTCTTAGATATAATTGGTTGGCCCCAATCTCTTTTTGGACATCCAATTTCCCATCTCCAAATGCCTCAACAGTCTCAGAATGAATTTATGGTCTTCCAAAATCTTCCACTTTTCTAACTTTTCTATTATTGTTGAAGATACTATTGTCCTCTCAGTCCCCAAGTCTTGCAATTGAGACATTCTTGTATTCACTCTCATCTGTCATGTCATTTTATTTTTTACCTTCATAACATCTCTGTTATATGGCCTCTTATTTCCTCAGACAAGGCAGTACTGTGGTGCAGACCCTCATCACTTCATATCTGGGCAATTGCGATTGTCAGTCAGTTGGCTGACATGTCTCTCAGACTTGTATCTTTTCATTCCAGTCTATCATGTATTCAGCTAGCAAATTGATTTTCTTAAAGTGCAGGTCTGACCTTTGACTTTCAAAACCTTCCATAACCTGACCCTTCCTTACTTTTCTGGGCTTCTTCCCTCTGTGTATTCTATAATACATTCGCAATGAACTTTTTGCTTATTCTTGCACATGACAATTCATCTTTCAGTTCTGGGAATTTTCACCATCTGCCTCCAATGCTTGGAAGTCAGTCTCCTTGTATTTATCTTGTATTTTATCTTCTGTCTTCCCTACCTTCCTTCAAGTCTCAACTAAAGTTCTACCTTCCACAAGAAACTTTCTTCTGTACCTCATAATTTTAATTATGAGATTTATGAGATAATCTCCAATGTTATATAGGATCTTATTTATATATAGTTGTTTGTATGTTGTGTTCCTAATTAGATTATGAACTCTTTGAAGACAGAGTGATTTTTTTGTTTCCTTTCTTTATATCCCTAGCATTTAACATAATACCTGGTATTTCATAATAGGTGCTTCATAAGTGCTTGCTGATGACTACTCACATAAACTCTATTTTAAGACTTTAAGCAATAGAAGACACACTATTTTTGATTGAGGCAGCTGTCCCTATTTCACATTAAGGACAGGTAGGGTGAAGTGGAAAGTAGCCAAGAGAATGATCAATCAATCAACAGACATTTATTAATTTCCATCTTTTCCTGCTTGCCTTCCTGAGGTAAAGTTTTTATGTGTGCCTGATAGTGCTGTGTGTTGATATGGAAATAAACTGCAGTCATTTTTTCATGCACATGAGATTGATCCACAGGTGACATTTATGTAATTGGTGGCTAGCTTGACTATCCATTGTCCCTAAACGTGAAGTGCATTCTTCTGTATACCAAATTAAATTTTATTTCCCTGTAACTTCTACCTTTTACTCTTAGCAATGCATTACTGAAGAGTCTCTTTGGTCACAAGGTCCTTGACAAGTTTATTTGGAAGAAGAATGGGAGAAAAAAATTGGAAAAATAGGTTGAAGCCAGTCAGTGGAGGACCTTTAATGCTTGGCTATAAAGTCTGGGCATATGTGAGTTAAATATTTTTAAGCAGAGAAAAAGTGGAAGATTCTTCTGAGAATGGTAATAATAGTAATATTCATAACAATGAAACAAAACCATTTGACAATTACATAATATTTTATGCTGTTTCTCAAAGTTTTTTCATACATGTTATCTCAGCTGTGGGATATATTCTTATGTATTTGGAGAGAAAGTAAAAAATGAAGTCTTTTCCATTATTTTTAATTTTTCATATTACTCAAGGGCAAGCATAGAATGACAGAATCAGGATTAAAATACAGGTCTACTGGGCTATCAATTTTTATCATTGCAGCAATTTGGTTGCAATTTCTTAATTTTTAATTTGTTTGGTCAATACAATTATGAATTATCCAACTCTCTTGTTTCCTGTTTTCTGTTCCTGTTTTTGTTGTAGTTTTAGGCAATTTCAGTAATTTTTGTTGGCAATGAGCACACTGTCCTTTATGAATGATATTGGCACCCAGTGCATAGTAGGTATTCAACAAATATTTTTGGAATAAAATTGAATATAGAGTAGTCAGGTAGTTACCTTGAATCTGGCATGTTATTATAAGGGAGATTTAGGTAATCCACACTGACCATATAGCTGGGATTTAGAATATATCTCTGTGATTAATCCAAAGAGTTTTATGAAGTGACTTGCTCAAGGACATTCAACTTGGTAACTGACAGGTATCAAATTCACTGGTCTTTCCATTATACCACATGGATCTGGAATTAAAGAAAGAGAAAAAAGTAATAATAATTTTGAGAAGTATTTTGAGGTGAAGAAGGTCAGAGTAATAAACAACGAAAATTAGATTAGTGTGGAGTTTTTTTACCTAACAATCTTTGGAAACCCAACTTTTGTCTTCTTTATAGTCTTTTCTATCTATTCCAATTGGCAACACTCTCTCCCACTTGAATACTCTTCAAACTCTTTTTGCCTGTACTAATTTGACATTTAACTATTTATATTTTTGGTATTCTTCCCTTCTATAAAAGTAACTTCTGGTCATTTTCAAGTTTATACCTTTATAATGCCATAAATTCTCAAGATTGACAAAGTCCTAAATTAGTTCATAAGATTTTGGAGCTATTAGCCTCTGAAGGTAGAGAATAGATAAATTTGTTACTACCATGATGGTGATCTTGCCACCTGTCCTTACTGCACTGAATTTTATAGACCAGGAACCATGATGTGGGGGACATAAACCTTCTAATTCTAGAATTTCTGCCCTGGGCCCACACTGTCCTGGTAGATGGGTGCTTCTTATGATCTAGTGTATTTAGGCTGCAACCAGCTGTAGTCCTGCCTTAGAATCTGGCTCTGTGTCTTGGTAACCATAGAGAATTATCTATTTCTTTGGCCATTGAGATAATGAACTATATGAAGGCTTCTGGGTTTGGCTGAGAAAGTCCAGGAAAGAGATGCTAGGAGAAAGAGGGATAATCTTGGACTCAGGAGTAGTCAGAGTAAGCATGTCCTCCAAATTGAAGCCAGTAAGACTTTTGCAGAGTGAAGCACTAAAGCATAAGAGTTTATGTTTCTCTGTTCTCCTCTTCAAAGCCTTTAAAAGAAACAGCTGTTATTAGAGCAACAGCAGCAGCAGAAGCCTACCACAAATATATGGTTTAGGCAGGGAGAGAAGGACTGTGACCAGTGAGCTCTGAGCCTAGTGGACTGGATTGAATGAGATGGTTTCTATGTCTCCAAACTCACATTGTTCCTCTCAGGGCACTGATTCAAGGAAAAGGCAGATGCCCCTAATTTCTTCATTCCTCTGAAGTTTAAACTCCATTTCTATGTGAGCAATAAGAGTTAATGCAGTGCCAAAAGCAGCTGGCTGGACCTACTTAGACTATACCAAGTAGTTTCCCTTTCCTAATCCCCACGCCAATTTTTTTCTGTTCCTTTATCACTATTTGTTGTTGCTCAGTCATTTTTTTTCACTTGTGTTTGACTCTTCGTGTCCTCATTTAGGGTTTTCTTGGCAAGGATCCACTTCATTTTACAGATGAAGAAACTGAGTCAAAGAAAATTAAGTGACTTGCCCAGGATCACCCAGCTAGGAAGTGTTTGAGACCAGATTTGAAATCAGGGAAGATGAGACTTCCTGATTCCAATCCTGGCACTCTCTCTACTCTACCACCTGCCTTTATCACTGTTCATTGTTATATAAAACATATTCATGACTACTAATCCTGCTTTCTCTTTGATGTTACCTCACTAAATGAAATTAGGGAAAGGTTGGTATTATGCTAACTACATAAGCTGGGGAAAGTCAAATATCCATCCAACACTTTAGTGTGTACTTGGAAGAATGGGAAGGTGGCCAAATGATGGATTTGTGCCTAGGTGATCACTGACTTCTTTCCTTCTCTTTAGTCCAGAGGAAGAAGTCATTTTTAGGGCACTTTATTGATGAAGGGAAGGCTGAGACATGTGAATTTACTTTCTCAAGGTCACATGAACAATAAATGGAAGACTGAGGATTTGGAATCACTTCCAAATTCAGCATTCTTTGTAGGGCAAAATGTTACTTCCAAAGCCAGCAATGATCTTCCCCTTCTCCTGTTTTTATTTCATGTTTTTTTTTCATAAATTTAATATTAAATATTACTGTTATTGTTAGTTACCTTTTGATATGTACATGCCTTATCTCCCTAAATAATTTTAAGCCCCTTAAAGAAAGATAGCAGCAATTTCTTAAACTTCAAAGACAGTGTGATAGTGAAAATAGAGATGAAGGTAGAATAAGAAGACTTGAGTCTTAATTCCATGCTTATCTTTACTGGTCATGTAATTTTGAACAGGTCATTTAACTTCTACAAGCCTCAGTTTCACCAACAGTAAAATGGGTATGATGAGGGGGAAGACACTATGAATATGGATTCTGGGAAGATGGAGGAATAGATCAGAAAATTCCAAGCTCTCCAGATTTTCTCTACAAACAAAACAAAATTACCCCTCAAGGCAAATATGGAATATTGAAAAATATGACTGAGGGCAGAACAGTGGTCCTCCTGAGACAACCCCAGAAGACCCTAAGAAAGACCCCAGGGCTGAGGTAACCAGTGTGAATTGTAAATACCTCCAAGCTAGTTCCATAGAAACAGCAAGCAGAGGCCTAAGGCTACCTGGATTCAGAGGTAACCTCAGCCTGAATTGTAGGAACTTTCACCTCTTGGACAGTCAGGTGGCTGAGCCTGGGAAGACTGAGGGAACTTCTGCTAATTAGGGATACCAGGCTCAGCTGTGCTCCAGGTACATGGCCCTAGTCGAGAAGGAATCAGTAAACCTAGTGAGTGCAGAAACAGTTGGGCAGGGACACTGTTGGATGCAAGCACTTGCAGGAAGGTGGAGCTTTTGATTTCCACGGGTTCCAGGTCAGAGGGGAGAACTGAAGTGAAGCAAGAAGAACCAATTTCCCCTCCACCCAGGATTAGAGGCACCTTTTCTCATTTGAAAAAAATGAATAGGCAAAGAAGAAAGAATCCAGCCATAGAAACTTACTATGGGAATAGGCGAGTCTGAGGTTCATCTTAAGAGGAGGACAGTGAAGTACAATGAAAGTCTCTCCTACCCCAAAGATGGCTACCTGCCCAGAATGAATTTATAGAAGAACTCAAAAAAGACTTCAAAAATCAAATGAGAGAGATTGAAAAAACATTAAAAAAATATCAGAACCATCCAAGAAAAACAATTATATTATGGAACGAAAGTCAACCAAATAGTAAAGGAGATCCAGAGTCTTAAAAAAAAGAATTCTTTGAAAATTAGAATTGGGCAAGGGTTAGCCAGTGAAGCTATGAGACCAAAAAATAATGAAACAAAATATAAAGATTGAAAAAATAGAAGAAGATGTATAATATCTTATAAGAAAAACAATAGGTCTGGAGAACAGATGAAGAAGAGAAAATAAAAATAATTAGATTACTCTGGTGAACGCTATAACCAAAAAAATGTAACAAAGATTCAGAGTAGAATTTATTAGGAAAAAAAGTAGGACTAGTGGTCAATGATCTCAAAGTTAAAATTAAAGATTCAATCAAGATAGAAATTGACCTTATATGAACCCATATTAATATTGTTTTACATGTGTCTATGTATGTGTAAATGCATATGTGTATATATATGAGTAGGTATGCATGTAGGTATAAGTACATGTATATAGATATGTTTGCATGTATGTGTATGTATGTATGTGTATGTATATGTATAAATAAATATATCCGTGCTTATCTGTAGCCTTGGGAAAGGTAGAAGGATAAAAAAGGAAAAAAGAATAAAATAAAAAAGCACACAGCAGAGAACAAAAGAATAATCTATAAGGAAGCAAAGAAAAGATGAACAGTCATGAATTTGATGTCTTCTATTATATATGCTTTCTTCAAATGGAAATCTATTATTGCATATTTTGAATCTTCCCTGATCCTCTGCTAGGCAAATGACAATGTTTTGTTTTTCCTTTTTCTGTATTTTTTTTAAAATGGGTATGGTGATCCTTGTACTACCTGCTTTGTGGTTGTTTGTCCAGTCATTTTTGGTTGTTTGACTCTTTGTGACCCTCTCTGGGGTTTCCTTGGCAGAGATACTAGAGTGGTTTTTCATTTCCTTATCCAGCTCATCTTAGAAATGAGGAAATTGAGGTAAATGAGTTAAGTGGCTTACCTTCGGTCACATAATTAGTAAGTTTCTGAGGCCAGATTTGAACTCAGGAAAATGAGTCTTCCTGACTTTTGGCCCATTGCTCTATCCACTCTCACATCCTAGCTGCCTCATTCACTTTGTTGTTGTTGAGTCATTTCAATCATGTCTGATTCTTTTGCGACTCTATTTGAGGTTTTCTTAGCAAAGATATTGAAGTGGTTTGCCATTTCCTTTTCCAGCTTATTTTACAGATAAGGAACTGAGGCAAATGGAGTTAAGTGACTTTAACAGGATCATATAGCTAATTAAGTATCTGAGGCCATATTTGAACTCATGTCCTTCTGACTGCAGTTTTCGCCTTATCCACTCTGCTACCTATGAAAAAAGTGCTTTGTAAACTCCAATGTGCTTTATAAATGTTTTATTATTTTTCAATTTCACTTCAGTGCTTTGCAAATTATATATGTATATATGTATGTGTGTGTGTATGTGTGTGTGTGTGTGTGTGTGTGTGTGTAGTAGGAACTCAAAATAATTCATCAATTGACAAATGTAGGATTTATTGATGTCATTTGTTCTTATACCATAGTAATAACTGAAGATAATCCTAGCTCATTCTGATTAGAATTGAATCCAGCTTGAAAAAAGGAACAAATAGAAAAGCAGAAGTAATTAAGGCAGATGACGTCTGACAAGCAGTGCTTTCTCCTTCCTTTATGTACTTTTGACTTTCTGACAAAGTGAGGGAGGCATGACTGAATATGATAACAACTTAAGAGTCCAACTTCTTTTTATCTATTTATTTTTTAATTACATTTTTATAGTCACTGTCTATTTTTTTCTCCAGATTTGCTTACTTCATTCTGCATCAGTTCATACAAATCTTTCTTTGTTTGTCTGGATCTATCATAGTCCTCTTCTTCATTCACAGAGTAATATTCTATTCTATTAATATATTACAGTTTTATTAGAAATCCCTGAATCAGTGGGAACCAACTTTACTTTCAGATTTTTGCTCCAACAAAAAATACTACTAGAAATAATTTTGTATCTTTTAATTGATTTTTAATTCCTTTGAGGCATATTGATTAATTTCTTTTAGACTTTAGGATTGTACCTCTTCTAAAGTAGGAGAAATTAAACTTTGTAGAGGTTCTTAACCTGGGGTCTGTGACCATGTTTTAAAAAGTTTTGATAACTAACTATGTTGATCTACGATTGGTTTCCTTTGCAATAATATGTATTTAAATCACAATTCTGGGAAGGACTTCATAGACTTCAACAGACTGGCCAAAGGAGACCAGGGTGCAAAAAGGTCCAGATTAAAGTAACATTTGAGAGCTCTAAAGCTGGGAGTGATAGATTATGGGATGAATAACAAAATTAGTGTTCAAAATGATCTCAACAAGATGAAAAAAGGCATCAGATCTTGATTTTATGTTCAAACAGTCAATTTAACAAGTATAGGATAGCAGACATGCTTTTGCCATTGATATGAATGGAACTAATGGCAGTTCAAGTCAATATATGCTATGTTGGACACTTCAAAAGTTTAATTTATCTTGGACTGAAATAATAAAAGCATAATGCCCCAATGAAGGAAATAATCACATTGTGTCTTGTGTATGGTTATGTCTGCAATATTTTGTACGGTTCTGAGAACACTTTAAGGAGGCAGAGAAAAACTGGAACATATACAGAGGAGAAACCTGGGATGATAACAGGTCTGGAAACCATATTATAATTGCAAGAAGATATATTTGTGAAGCATCTGATATGTGCAGGGAAGTATATGCTGTGAATAATGGTTGAAGGATAGGTATATTTACCCTAAAGAAGAGATGACTGGGCAGCTAGATAGTACAGTGGATAGATACTATCTCTGAGGTCAGGAGGACCTGAGTTCAAATCTGGCCTCAGACGCTTAACATTCCCTAGCTAGGTGACCCTGGGCAAGTCATTCAACCCCAATTACCTCAGGGGAAAAAAGATTGGGAGGACACATGGTAGCTTCCTGCAAACATTCAAAGAATTGTTGCCAAAGGGAAGAAAGAAACTTATTCAATTGCCCCAGATATCAATACTAGAAAAAAATCATTGAAACTGCAGGGAAGCCAAATCTGGCTTCAGGTTGGAATTTTGTAATAGTAAGAGTTATTTAAAATTGAATTGGAATGCTTTTTCCTTTACAAGTGAGCTCCTTGTAATCAGGAGTGTTGAGGCAATGAATGAATGACCATCTGTTTGGAGTTTGTAGAGGGAATTAAAATTTCAACTAAGAGTAGAATTAGATAATCACATAGGTTCCTTGTAGTTTAAGATTCTGTAAACAAGCTTACTATGGAACTAGGACAATTTTAGCTGCAATAAGAGATAGAATGGAAAGAGAGAAAATAGTTTTTTTATTGCAAGACTTACAACCTTCCCCAACCACCCCAGCTTGAAATGATCTTTTGCTCCTTTGAGTTCTTCTAGCAATTATTGTCTGGGCAATTCATTTGACAATTAATCATGAACTGTCTGGTCACTGTTCTTGTATTGTCTTGAGCAGCTGAAGGTCATGACTTTGGAATAGGAAAGAAAATATGGGAGGTAAACAGCTGTTTCAATAGATGCTATCATTGACCAGGATTTACTTATTCTGGAACATGACTTATTATGGGATTTTGACAAGGGACCCTGCTCATCTCATGAGTACTAAGAAAAATGTATTTGGTGGAGAATTTACACCTGATTTTGATGAATGAAAAATGAAATGTAAAGGGAAGGAAAGGAGAAAAATACCCAGATTAATCTGTAAAATCAAATTATGTGGAGACTAACTGGTGAAACAGCTAGTCCATATAGAAGGAAGAATCATAAAGGAGGAAGTACCTAGTAATTCTTAGGTAAAAAATTTAGACAGCTTATCAGGAGCAGCACTTACACCTCTCTTTATACCAATGCACAGAGTGAACTTGAAATTTTAATACAAGGTAAATATAATGTCTTAGGTATTATTAAGAATTATTTGAATGGGACTGAGGACAGGAATTTGGCAATATAATGGTGCATACCTTGTAAGAATATATCAAATAAAATGGGCTCAGGAATAGTATTGTATGTCAAGAAGATGTATGGAAAGCTATTTAGCTTAGGGAACCAACTTAGTAGAGAACATTTGGGTGAGTCTATAAAGCAGAGAAAAAGAAGCAATATTATGGTGGGAAAATATTCTATTATGATAGAGAATGAATAGATGATGCTTTTCTAATGAGTTGTAATATGTTTAGCAAAATGTTTGATAATGTTTAATAAATGCTTTATGATTGATAACACAAATTATGAAATAAGAACAGAGACTATACATACACACACAGGTACACACACAGGTATACACACAGGTGTACACACACACACACACAGGTACACATACATAACAGTGAGTGTCATGCAGGTGGCTGGACAGTAAGTACTCCTATTCTCATCCTTTCTAGAAGGATGTGGATACAAATTCTTCTAACTCCATCCTACCATGGGGATAATTTATAGTTTGACATTCTATTTGGTCACTGTTCTTTCTTTTCTACCCATTTCTTCTTTCAATCAGAAACTGGAGATTTAATCAACCATATCCTGTTATTTTAAATTAGCTTGATCTTAGTCCAAAGGAAATATAATTGCCCTGGATGTATATGATAATTTTCAAAGCTATTTTATGTATATTATGTCATTTGAAAAGTTATCAATAAAATCACAATCGTTCAGAACTTGCTATAGGAAAACTGGTAATAGATAAAAATGGCTCTTTGTCTTAACTTAAATTTTGAGCATTTTCAGTTGACCTTTGACTTCCTACATTTCTTCTATGTCAGCATGTACTAAATATGTTGAGGTACAATTCAATAAATGTTTTTTAAATGTTTAATGCATTCTAGACATAGTTCCTGCCCTTGAGCCTCACATTCTAATTGAGGAAGATAATAAACAAAAAGGAGGCAGGAAGACAGATCTGGAAGAGTCTGGGGGTGATTAACCTGGAAGGGGTATCTTGATCCATGGAATTCAAACCAGGTAAAACAGCAAATGCAGAATGAAAACATATAATGTAAGCCTTTATGACTAACCATCGTTTAAAAATATGAAATAAAATTAGAACACAGAAAATAGTTTACTTATAAAAGAAATGAGAAAAGAGCATATAATAGCAACCACTATGAGGCTAGTATAAGGGATGGGAAAATTAAGGTAAAAGTAGACCTTTTGGAATTCAACAGAGAGTAGGTTGGATTGCTATGGTGAAATTGTGGAGTACTTTTAGCAATCCCAAATTCTCTACAAAACAAAGCTAGTTAAACAATTTTTTAAAAGCATTTTTACTGTCATCCTTTATTTGTAAGGAGGATTAATATGAGGATATGGACAAGAATCATACAGAATAAGGAAGCCTGAATGGGTTGTAATCCACATTGATGAGATAGATCATAAATGAATTAAAGTATTGAATTAAATACGATAACTAAATATCTTTATTGATAATTTCATCCCCCCAAAAGATGGAGGCAAAATTCAGCATTTAATTCTGACCAAAGAAATTAATTGTTAGGTGATAAAGCAGTGATAATAACCTTGGTCAAAAGTGAACATAACATCCTCATAATAGTGAATGAAAGAATTCAATGCTGGGATTTTTCTCAAATATATCCTAGATTTAAAGGAAATAGATTTCAAAGAATTAAGAGAAGAGTTACATTTCTATCATAGCTAGAGACTCTTAAAAGGGAAGATAGCTCAAAGGGGATGTGAGACTTTATAAAATAAAGTACTTATAATGACTAATGATTGCGGTAAGGAGGAAAAAGGGTATGCATCTAAAGAATTTAATGTGACGGCATAGGAAGCTCTTCAGTGAATTCAGGTTTTAAAATATGGTACAAAATTTAATAAAAGGAGCATATAACTAATTAAGGACACAAAAATTGCCACAAACCTGGAACAATTATGTCTGGAAAGTTAAACACCTAAATGAGCTGAAGATTGTGAATAATTCTAAGGATGGTACAATAGCTTTTAGAGTTATACTTGAAGTTATAAGTAAAGTTTAAGTTTTATAGCTTGTGGCATCTAGGACACAGGGAAAGAAAAACTTCTTAAATTCTATTTTGTTTTTTCCCTCTTCTGTCAAGCAAAATCATATTAAAATTGGAAAAGATAAGAGTAATGGAATATTGCTGCCCAATTTAGATGAAGAAATATTAAAAGAATACTTGGCTACTTTCAATGAATTGTAGTCTGGTTAAAATGATGAAAAACTTAGCAAATTTTAAGAGGGGCGAAAATTTTCAGAAACTAAAGATAGTTGAGGTTTATCTCAATCCTGAAAATTATTCATGAGAAAGTATATGACTACATAAAGAAAAGAAAATAGTAATTGTTAGGAACCAGCATGGCTTCACAAAGAATAAGACTTGCTAAAGTATCTTCATTTTTTCTCTGAATGGAATTCTAGACTTGTAGACCACTGAAAAAAGACATAGACATATTATCTTTCCTGACTGACATCTTTCTGGAAAATACTTTGAATTATATATTCATGTCATGTGGAATCAATGTTGGCTGAATAACTGTACCCAAAATGTTGATTAATGTTTTGAAGTCTACTAGGGAAAATATTTCCAATGATCTGCTGCAGGATTCTTTTTTTTTCTTTTTGGCCCATTTTATTCATATACTTCAATGATGGAATAGAAGGAAATATTACCAAATTCTCAGATGACAAATCTCAGAGCTAGCTAATATGACAGAGTTAATATAAAAAACAAACTTTTAAAAAGATAGTCTAAAGCTAGGAAGGTGAAATGTAATGTGAAGGAAGGCAAAAACTTAGATCAAGTTAAAAAAATGTCAGACCAATGATTATATTTTACATAATTTTAACTTAAAATAATAGGAATTTGAATATGTTACAACTTCAGTGTGTTTATTATTTGTATCATTTGGAATCTAGCTGTAATAATTTGACACTTATAATCAATAAATTAATAAACCAACAAGCATTTATGAAGTCTAGACTATGCGTGAGGCACTATATTAGATATTGGAGATAAAACAGTGGAGTAGTGTCTGCTTTCAAGGAGTTACTTTTTGACTGGGGGAAGAAATAAGTACACATACTAATATGCAAAATATTACAACGTAAAAATAGACAAAGGTAATTTAGGAAAACCTTCAGTTAGGAAATGCTGTTTAGTTGAAGTTTTAAAATAAAGTTTTGGGGATTCCAAAACAAAGAGGTAAGGAAAAAATTCTTTCCAGGCATTGGGAATAATCTGTCTAATGTTAAAGAGATAGTAGTAAATGGTGCTCTTTGTATAAGGAATATCAATGAAGTTATTTGAAAGAATGGAGGTTGAGAATGAAAAAGAGAAGATACATTGAATACATAATACATGGTTCTATTTTCAGATATTTAACAGGATATTATGTGGAAAGGGGGTTAGTTTTATTGAGTCCTATTCTAAAGGACAGAAATAGGAAGAGTGTATAGAAGTTAAAGGGAGAGAGATTTTGGAAAAATACAAAGAATTTTTCAACAATTAGAGTTGTTCAAAATGTAATAAGCTATATTATTATATTAATGTAATAAGCTATTATTTTATATTAGACTTGAGGCAGGTTTTTGGGATTATCTAGTTAGAGACTGAATGATAAGGAATATTATAGATTGCTGCTATTTCAGCCATGTCTGATTCTTTGTGACCAAATTTGGGATTTTCTTGGCAAACATTGGAATGGTTTGCCATTTCCTTCTTCAGCTCATTTTATACAAGGGGAGCTGAGGCAAACAGGGTAAATGACTTACCCAAAGTCTCACAGTCACTAAGTATCTGAGGCCACATTTGAACTCACGAAGATGAGTGTTCCTGATTCTAGTCCAGGAACTCTACCTACTGTACTATCTACTTGCCCTATATAGGGGTTCTATATTAGAGAAAGGGCTAAAGTTAAATTAGATGACTGATAAAATTACTTTCACACCTGAATTTTTAATGACTATAAACATGTTACATAGTCATATGTAAAAATACTTTTTTTTGATAGAAAGCAAGTAGCAGAGTAGTATAGAATAAGATATTAAGAACAGCATACTTAAATTATATGTAAAACATCAATTTGGTTGTTGATATTCTTAATGGGAGCTCATTGTCCAATAACCATTTAGTTGATATACTGTTTAAGGAACTGACCCTTGACAAGATGAATGTTCTTGTTATAAATAGAGCCACAATGTATAAAGAAGCTTCAGTTTAATAGGAGGAGAGGCATCAAATGAGTTGATCGAATTGATTTTGTTATCCTCCCAAGAACAAATAACATTGTTTCAGGAACAACTTGGTCATATTGCCTTAGTCCATTCAGATGACCATAAGAGAAAAAGACCACCTTGATGAAAAACTTTATGTGACAGCATCTGTTGTAGAAGTAGAAAAATACTTCAACAGTATGATAAAATCCTCTGAACCAAATTAACACATCTTCATATATGTATATGTACAAGGAGACTTCAATGTCCAGAGGTGACCAGAGGAGGATGGCAAGAAGTATCACAGCAAATGTCAAACTAAATTACACACACACACACACACACACACACACACACACACACACACATATATATGTATATATATTGCTTTTTACTGAGGCAATTGGGGTTAAGTGACTTGCCCAGAGTCACACAGCTAGGAAGTATTAAGTGTCTTGAGATCACATTTTAACTCAGATCCTCCTGACTTCAGGGCTAGTGCTCTATCCACTGGGCCACTTAGCTGCCCCACTACTTATGTTTTTCAAGCTCATATATCATTGATGCTTTCTTCAAGGAAAGAGTCAGAAGGTACTCAATGTGTTGTACATCAAACTGTGTTAATAAAAATAAAAATTGGTCATTTGAAATGACAATAAATGACTAATCTTAAAAATGTGTAAGTTCAGAATCAGTATCAGAATCAGTAAAAATCATAGCTGTTAGAACACAAGATAAATATGAAAAGAAGGTAGGCATTGTTTTCAATTACGACATCTACATACTAACCTATTCAAATTAGCTATTGATATTGGAAAATGGGAAATGAATTAAGGGAAAAAATTTGAGAACTATCAGAAATTTAAATAATGCAAAGCAATTGCAATAATGAGACTGAAAAATCCCAGAATCTTTCTCAGCTGGAAAACATTTGATGTCCTTGTCAAGTGGAGAGACAAGGCATCCAAAAATAATGCTAGTTGAGAATATAAACATATTTGTAAAATGGTATAGAGAAAAATGGAAAATTCTTAGTTATACTCTTACTAAATAGGGAGAGTAATGAAGGGATAGTTTTGTGTTAGATCCATGTAAGCTACATCATTTGAAGAACACATACAACAAAAGATGAAAAAAAACAGGTCTATCCTCTTTCCTAGAATGAACACCTTTTGTCATAAAAGGCCATCATATTTGAATCGTACTACTATTATTGCTATTAATTGTCAAAATTTATATAGAGTTTTAAATTTTGTGAAGCAGTTTACACATAGTATCTCATTAGTGAGGTAGATATTATCTTTTCTTTTAAGATTAGGAAACTGAGGATAGGGCAGCTAGATGGTGTGATGGATAGGGTGTGAGGACTAAAGTCAAGAATACTCATTTTCTTGAGTTTGAATTAGGCATCAGATACTTTCTAGCTGTGTGACCTGGACAAATCATTTAACCCTGTTTGTCTCATTTTCCTCATCTGTAAAATGTGCTTGAAAAGGAAATGGCAAGCCACTTCAATATCTTTGCCAGGAAAATCCCCAAATGGTGCCATGAAGAGTCAGACATTAATGAAATGACTCAACAACAACAAAAAACTGAGGGCAAGAGATATTAGGAAATTGTTCGTGATCATGCAGG
Organism: Myrmecobius fasciatus; assembly: GCA_023553655.1. Taxonomy (NCBI): domain Eukaryota; kingdom Metazoa; phylum Chordata; class Mammalia; order Dasyuromorphia; family Myrmecobiidae; genus Myrmecobius; species Myrmecobius fasciatus. Next base: position 5,438 of record JAJPUD010004126.1, on the reverse strand, counting down.
TTGTAACATTTATAAAGAATTTGGTGTTATTATTATTTAAATTTTTTAAATGAGGAAACTTAACAGACTTGCCTAGTGTCACATAGTTAGAAGTATTTAAGGCTAGATTTGAACTTGGGTCTGCCTGACTGCAGATCCAGAGCCCAAAGTATGCCTGATATCCATGTCTTCCTGATTCCAAATCTAGTAGTCTGTATATTTTATTGCCTTTCCAGCCTAACCCTGCTATATGAGTTTGTGGAAATGATATTAAAGATGAAGCTCAAGAGAACAACTAAAGTAAAGCAAGTACACAAAGAAGAAATTCATGACTTAGATGGCATAATTTAAAAAGCATTAAGTGGCTGATTTATCTGAAAAAAGGGAAGATATCAAAAGATTGGAAGAAAACACGAACAATATTATTGCCAAAAGAATAATGGATACCTGAAAGAGAATACTTTTAGACTAATCAAATAAAGGTAACTAAGATAAGGAAGGAAGCAGTTGACTAGGAAAAAATCTTTCATTAAATATATGAGATATAAGAGAGATAAGGATCTAAGAGAAATTTTTGAGAGCAAAATCCTTACTATTGGATACATAGTCCAAAGTTATGAATAATTTTCAAAAGAAGGGGTGTAAACTTTTAACCATATGAAATAGTGTTTGTTTTAATTAGATTGTTTTAATGTCTGGGATTTGCAAATAAAATGAAATTTGAGGTATTACTTTGGAACTAGAAAATTGTCAAAGATAATAAAAGATGGGGAAAAATCAATTTTGGAATTTTTTGGAAAGATGGGCACATTAACGTACTGTTGGTAATGCTGTGAATTGTTTAACCATTTTGAAAGACAATCTAGAATATCATGAAGAAAATGATTAAAATGATATTTACTTAGAAATTCCTCTTTTAAACACATACCTCAAAGGCAAGGAATAGAAATAAAGGTGCCATATACACCAAAATATTAAAAGCAACATGTTGCATAACAACAAATAACTAGGAACAAAGTAAGTGTCCAGTTGGGGAATTGCTAAATCTATGGTAACACATGAGATAAATATATGTAATATATGGGCCATAAGATATAACGAATATGAAGAACGTGAGGAGTCATGGGAAGTCATAAGAACTGATGCATAATAAAAGAACTGATGCAGAATCAGGAAAACAATATACTTTTTTGGGCAGCTAGATAGTCTAATGGATAAAGCATGGGCCCTGAAGTCAGGAGGACCTGAGTTAAATCTGGCTTCAGTCACTTAACACTTACTAGCTGTGTGACCCTGGGCAAGTCACTTAACATCAATTGCCTCAGCAAAAACAATAACAACAAAACAAAAAAAAAACAATCTCCCCCAAAACTAACAATATACATTACAATCACAACCATATAAATATAAATAATAATAATAGCACCAGTTACAAAATCAAACCATATAATTATAATGGCCAAGATATAAGAATGTAGAAGATGTAAGGAAAGATGTAAGAATATACCTCTCCAACTTATTTGTAAAGATAGGACATAAGAGCGAATGAAAGAAAAAAGCATTTGTTAAATGCTTGCTATGTGCCAAGCACTGTACTGAGATCTAGGTATACAAATAACAAAAGGCAAGGAGGTCTTATTCTTATTTAGGAAGAGAATATTAAAAAATAAAGTTCAGCAGTATCATGGATGGAAAGGATCATCAATCTTAGTGCTACAATAGTAGGGTAGTAGACAAGACTTAGGTCTGTTTAGGATACATATCAATAGATTAAATGCCAGGGTACCTGGCAGGAATTAGGGAGTAAAGAAACACCAGATGTTAAGACTTAGAGGACTTTAAGACATAGTGGAAGAATAGATTAGAAAGATGAGTGCCCCTTTATTTTCCTTGAAGAAATAGAATTGACAACTTCCATGTATTATTCAAATAATGTTAGAAATCATACTGCTTTTTTTCCATCAGCCACCACAGAAAGTTTATGGATAACACAGGGGATGAGAAGAACGTAGGCAAGTGTTGAGGAAACCTTCAGTAAGGATAAAATATGGCATATTCTTTCTACTTGGATTGCTGTTGATTAGTTGGGGACATTTTCAGGAATGAAGGGTTTATTGAAAACAAAATACATAAGATTTTAAAAAATTATTTTAGGATATAATTATCATGCCATGTATCAATAGGCTCATTGCTATAAAATTTTTATGATAGAAATGTACACATATGTTCTTGATGAACATATAAATAATTTATGCTCTTTCATGGTCTTTTTATAGCAATCTAAATCTTTTTTTTTTTTTTTTGCTTTTTTTTTTTTTGCTGAGGCAATTGGGGTTAAGTGACTTGCCCATGGTCACACAGCTAGGTAATGTTAAGTGTCTGAGACCAGATTTGAACTCAGGTCCTCCTGACTTCAGGACTGGTGCTCTATCCACTGTGCCACCTAGCTGCCCCTAATCTAAATCTTAATATTAAAAATTGACTGAAAAAAAGAATTTAAAGTTCCTCTGTGTTTGGTATTTTTTGATGATTGAAAAAAGCATTTGTTTGTGTTGAAAAAAATTCAAAAGCATTCCTCTAATAATAGATTAAAATCATATTACAAGATACTTAACAGATGCTACCACAGAGATAATGAAGTACTCCTTTGATTATTGTTGAACTGGACTCAAGGCAAGAAGTCATATGTTTATCAAAGGTGTTTGCAGTTGTTATGGATGATACCTGGTGTGAAATCCAAATGGAAAAGTGATTTTCTATAGTTGGTGATGTTTCTTATTGCGGATGAATTTGTGCTGGATGAATCAAGCCATCAGATACTATGGCATCTCCTTAATGAAATCTATGATAACCCAAAAGAGATAGACCTAATATTCTATATGAGATGGTATACATAATTCTCTCTGCATTACTCCATAGAAGAATTTAGCATTCCATCATATTCATATACTACAATGAACTTAGTCATTTTTCAACTGATAGGTACTCTCTAACTTTCCAGATTGTTTTAACTGTGAAAAAGAGATGCTTATGGCTCACAATTAAATATATATATATATATATATACATATATATATATATATATATATATATTTAATTGAGCTAGTGTTTGAAATAGTTTTCTTTGACTATGAATATTTGTCATGAGAAAATGTTTTCATTATGTAGGAGGTAAGAGAGAAAACATGTTATTAAAAAAAGATATTCAGGTCACAAATAAGCTTAAGAACCCTTCCAATAGAGTTATGGCTGCAGTCTATTATTTTTGTATATTACCATAGTGTTTTCTTTTCTTTCTTTTTTTAAAATTTCAAATAAAACTTTTTTATTTGCAAAACATATGTATGAGTAATTAACCCTTACAAAGCTTTCTGTTACAAATTTTTTCCCCCCTAGTCCCCAACCCTCCCCTAGATGGCAGGATATCCACTACATGTTAATTATGTTAAAATACTTGACAATTTGAATATATATATATATATATATATATATACATATATATATACATATTTCCACACATAATTTTTGTGCAAGAAAAATCATATCTACAAGAAAGAGAAATCAGAGAAAGGAGTGTTTTATTTTCTTTACATTACTTTAAAATACTTTATTATTATTATTATTTTAAACATATATTTAAGAATGAGTTCCAATTTTTTTCCTTCTCTCTTGCATCTCTCCTACTCCTTGAAAAAGTGAGCAATATGATATTAATTATATATGTAAAATCATACAAAATACATTTTTATATTACCCGTTTTGCAAAAAGAAGAGCAAGAAAAATAAAAGGAAAAATTATGCTTCAAACTATACTTAGACTTCATCCATTTTTTCCTTTGGAGATGGATAACATTTTTCATTGTGAGTTCTTTGGAATTGCCTTAGTTTATTGTATTGATCAGGGTAGTTAAGTCTCACAATTGGCCATTGTTGCATTGCTGTTACTGGATACAATGTTCTCTTGGTTCTGATCATTTCACAATGCAAAAGAATTTTTAATTTCACATTCACAGTCCATAAAAGTCTTCTCAGATTTTTCTGAAACCATTTCTTATACAATTTTTATAGCACAATAATGTTCTATCACAATCAAATCCCACAACTTGTTCAGCCATTTCCCAATCAGCAAACATTCTTTCAATTTGAATTCTTTGCCATCACAAAAAAAGAGCTGCTATATTTTTGTACACATACGTCCTTTTCATTTTTCGTTGATCTCTTTGGGAATACAAATTTAGCAATGCTGTTACTGGATCAAAGGATATGTGCAGCTTTCTAGCTTTTTGAACACAGTTTCAAATCATTCTTCAGAACGGCTGGACCAACATATAACTCTACTAACAGTGCATTAGTGTCCCACTTTTTTTTTTCATAGCCCCTCCTATTTGTGTTATTTTTTTCTAGCATGTTAAGAATATGATCTGTGTGGGAAGAAGGGTGATATTCTCTGAATTCTTTTAATTTGCATAATCAATAATGATTTTGGGCATTTTTGCACATTGATATAATCAACTTTGAATTCTTTGGCTGAAAACTCCATATTCATATCCTTTGACCATTGATCAAAGGGAGAATGACTTTTTTTTTTTTTAAATTTGGTCCTGCTCCCTATATATTTGAGAAATAAGGTCTTTATCAGAGAAACACTATAAAATCCCTCCCCCATCAGTTTTCTGTTTTCCTTATAATTTTAGCTACATGGTATTGTTTGTGCAAAAACATTTTTAATTTCATATAATCAAAATTAGCTATTTTTCTTTTATCCTCTCTACCTCTTGTTTAGTCATAAACTCTTCTCATCCATAAATTTGGCAGTTAAAATTTTCTATTCTCCCCTAATTTGCTTATGATATTACCCTTTATGTTTAAATCATGTTACCATTTTGATCTTTTCTTTTTTTTTTAATTTTATTTTATTTGCATAACATATGTGTGGGTAATTCTTCAACAATAACACTTACATAGCTTTCCATTAGAAATTTTCCCCCCAACTTCCCCACCCCTCCCCTAGATGGCAGGATATCCACTACATGTTAATTATGTTAAAATATTGGCAAATCGAATATATGTATACATATTTCCAAACTTATCTTTGTTGTGCAAGAAAAATCTTATCTACACAAATGATATATCAGATAAAGGAAACACAATGTAAGCAAACATCAATCAAGGAGTATGAGAATGTTATGTTGTGGTCCACATTTCGCATCCCTCTCTCTGGGTGTATATGGCTTTCTTCAGTGAACAATTGGAGGTGGTTTGAAACATTTCATTGTTGAAGAGAGCCATGTCCATCAGAATTGATCGTCATATAGTACTGTTGTTGCCGTGCCTAATGATCTCCTGGTTCTGCTCATTTCACTCAGGTTCAGTTCATGTAAGTCTCTCCAGGCCTCTCTGAAATCATCTTGCTGGTCATTTTTTACAGAACAATAATATTCCATAATATTCATATACCA
>JAJPUD010004125.1:187883-210961 GCA_023553655.1 Myrmecobius fasciatus | reverse complement strand
TGGGAGTTTAATTGGTATAGCACTAAATAAATAGATTAGTTTAGGTAGTATTGTCATCTTTATTATATTTGCTTGACCTATCCAAGAGAACTTGATAGTTTTCCAATTATTTAGATCTGACTTAATTTGTGTGGAAAGTGTTTTGTAGTTTTGCATATATAGTTCCTGACTTTCCCTTGGCAGATAGATCCCCAAATATTTTATACTATCAACAGTTATTTTAAATGGAATTTCTTTTTGTAGCTCTTGTTGTTGAATTTTGTTAGTGATATATAAAAATGCTGATGATTTATGTGGATTTATTTTGTATCCTGTATCTTTGCTGAAGTTGTGGATTATTTCTAATAGTTTTTTAGTTGATTCTCTAAGGTTCTCCAAGTATACCATCATATCATCTGCAAAGAGTGATAATTTGGTTTCCTCATTACCCACTCTAATTCCTTTTATCTCTTTTTCTTCTCATTGTCAAAGCTAGCATTTCTAATTGAATATCGAATAGTAATGGTGCTAGCAGGCAACGTTGTTTCACCCCTAATCTTATTGGGAATGGTTCCAGTTTCTCCCCATTACATATGATGCTAGCTGATGGTTTTAAATCGATGCTACTGACTATTTTAAGGAAAAAGTCCATTTATTCCTATACTCTCTAGTGTTTTTAATAGGAATGGATGTTGGATTTTATTAAATTCTTTTTCTATATATATTGAGATAGTCACATGTTTTTTTGTTAATTTGGTTATTGATATAGTCAATTATGCTAATAGTTTTCCTAATACTGAACCATCCCTGCATTCCTGGTATAAATCCTACTTGGTCATGGTGTATTATCCTGGTGATGATTTTCTGAAATCTCTTTGCTAATATATATATATTTTTAAGATTTTAGCATTGATATTCATTAGGAAGGTTGGTCTATAATTTTCTCTCTCTGTTTTTGTCCTACCAGGTTTAGGTATCAGTTCCATGTCTGTGTCATAAAAGAAATTTGGTAGGAGTCCTTCGTGCCCTATTTCTTCAAATAGTTTATATAGTATTGGAGTTAATCGTTCTTTAAATGTTTGGTAGAATTCACATGTAAATCCATCTGTTCCTAGGGATTTTTTCTTAGGGAGTTGAATAATGACTTGTTCTATTTCTTTTTCTAAAATGAGACTCTTTAAGTAATTTATTTCCTCTTCTATTAATCTGGGAAATCTATATTTTTGTAAGTATTCCTCCATTTCACTTAGGTTATCAAATTTGTTGGCATAAAGTTGGGCAAAGTAACTCCTAATTATTGCTCTAATTTCCTTTTAATTGGTGGAAAGTTCTCCCTTTTCATTTTTGAGACTAGTAATTTCATTTTCCTCTTTCCTTTTTCTAATCAAATTAACTAAAGGTTTATCCATTTTGTTGGTTTTCATAAAACCAACTTTTAATTTTATTAATTCAATTGTTTTTTTTTTTACTTTCAATTTTATTAATCCTTTTATTTTTAGAATTTCAAGTTTGGTATTTGATTGGGGGGTTTTAATTTGTTCTTTTTCTAGCTTTTTTAGTTGCAAGCCCAATTCATTGATTTTCTCTTTCTCTATTTTATGCAAGTAAGCATCTAGAGATATAAAATTTCCCCTTATTACCACTTTGGCTGTATCCCACAAATTTTAGTCTGTTGTCTCATTATTGTCATTCTCTGACAATTAGTAGTTGTGTCTATGATTTGCTGTTTCACCCATTCATTCTTTAGGATGAGATTATTTAGTTCCCAATTTCTTTTTGGTCTATTTTCTCCTGGCCTTATATTGCATGTGATTTTTATTGCATCATGAGCTGAAAAAATGTATTTACTATTTCTGCCTTCCTGCATTTGATTTTGAGTTATTACGTCCAAACACATGGTCAATTTTTGTATAAGTTCCATGAACTGCTGAGAAAAAAAGTAAACTCGTTTCTGTCTCCATTTAATTTTCTCCAAAGATCTGTCATACCTAACTTTTATAATATTTTGTTTACATCTTTAACTTCTTTCTTATTTATTTTATTTATTTATTTTGTGGTTCGATTTATCTAGTTCTGAAAGAGCAAGGTTGAGATCTCCCACTAGTATAGTTTTGCTGCCTTTTTCTTCTTGTATCTCTCTTAACTTCTCCTCTAGGAATTTCCAATGCTATACCAATTGATGCATATATGTTTAGTACTGATATTGCTTCATTATCTATGGTACCCTTTAGTAAGATATAGTTTCCTTCCTTGTCTCTTTTAATTACATCTATCTTTGCTTTTACTTGATCTGAGATCAGGATTGCTACCCTACTTTTTTTCTTCACCTGAAGCATAATATATTGTGCTCCAGATCTTTATCTTCACTCTATATGTATTACTATTCTTTAAATATGTTTTTTGTAAACAATATATTGTAGAATTATGGCTTTTAATCCAGTCTGATCTTCGCTTTTGTTTTATGGGGGAGTTCATCCTATTGCCATTCAAAGTTAAAATAACTAATTCTGTATTTCCTGCCATCTTATTTACCCTAGGTTATGTTTTTCTCTTTCCTTTCCCCTTTCTCCCTTCCTCCCTTCCCAGTATTTTGCTTTTGTTGACTACTTCCCTCAAACAGTCCTCCCCCTTTAGAGCCCCTATCCCTTTTTACATTTTTCCCCTAATTCTTCTATTTTCTCTTCTATTAGTCTTTCCCTTTCTTTTCCTTCTTCCCCTCTCACTTCCCTATAAGTGGGACAAGTTTCTCTGTGAAACCAAATATGTCTGATATTCTCTCTTAGAGCCCACTCTGATGAGAGTAAGATTTATACAATGCTCATTCCCCTCCCTTTTCCCCCTCAATTATATTAGGTTTTCTTTGCCTCTTCATGAAATTTTGCCTTATTTTACCTCCTTTTTCCTCTTTTTCCAGTATGATCCTCTTTCCACCTCTAGTTTCTTTTTTATATTATCAAAGTAAAATCAAATTATATCCACATTCTCTAAATATACCCATAGTAGAAATATAGTTCTCAAGAGTTCTTTCCTTTTTACCTTTTTATGCTTCTCTTGAGTTCTGTGTTTGGAAGTAAAATTTTTTGTTCAGATCTGGTCTTTTCATTAGAAATAGGTGAAGTTCACCCATATCATTAAATGTCCATCTTCTTCCTTGGAAGACAATGATCATTCTAGCTGGATAGTTTATTTTTTGTTGTAATCCAAGTTCCTTTTCCTTTCAGAATATCTGATTCCAGGCCCTTCAGTTCTTTAAGATGGAAGCTGACAGATCCTGGGATCCTGGGTGATTCTAATTATGGCTCCTTTATATTTAAATTGTTTCTTTCTGGCTGCTTGTAATATCTTTTCCTTGGTACGATAGTTCTGAAATTTAGCCACAATATTTCTTGGGGATTTAGTTTTGGGGTCTCTTTTAGGAGGTGATCAGTGGATTCTTTTGATAGCTATTTTACCTTCTGATTCGAAAATATCAGGGCAGTTTTCTTTTATGATTTCCTGTAAGATAATGTCTAGGTTCTTTTTTTCATCATGGCTTTCAGGAAACCCAGTAATCCTTAGATTTACTAGGTCTATTTTCCAGGTCAGTTGTTTTTCCTAGGTGATATTTCATATTTTCTTCTATTTTTTCATTCTTTTGGTTTTTGTTTGGCTGATTCTTGAAGTTTTACTGAGTCATCCACTTCCATTTATTCAATTGAATTTTTAGAGTATTATTTTCTTCAGTTATCTTTTTTAACTCCTTTTGCAATTGGCCGATTAAATTTTTTTATCTATTGCCTTCTTTTTCCATTTTTTCATTCTTTCTTGCAATGATCTCATTTCATTTCCCCATTTTTCTTCTAACTCTCTTTTAAGATCCTTTATGCAATCTTCCAGGAAAGCCTTGTGAAATGGGAACCAGCTCATGTCTCTCTTTGGGGCTTCTTCTGGAGTTGCTTTGCCTTTAGGAACCTCAGGATTTGAGGTCTGTTCTTCTCTCTCTCCATAAAAGCTGTCTATGGTGAGAGTTCTTTTTTGTTTTTTATTCATTTTTTTAAAGGCTTGACATCTGTTCAATGCAAAGGAGCAATAGCTGCTTTCATTTGCCCTGGGGCAGTTTTGCTGATTGATTTCCAGTGCTGGGTAATGGTGCCTAGATCCAGTGTTCTTCCAGGGCTCAGTGGTTTACAATCTGTCTTTTACAAAAGGCAAATCTGCCAAACCATTTGCTTGCAACTGGGACAGAGTAGCCTAAGAAGCTCACAGAAGATTCCTGATGCATGAAAGCTCTGACTCTCTGCTCCAGCTCCTTGCCCAGGTCTCCCTGGGCTGCAGTCTGAACTTGCCAGACTGTCCCCCTGACTATTTGAAACAGACCTGTTCTGAACTTCTTCCAAGGTATCTTCTAGAAATGTGTTGTACTCCAAATATTTGTGGATTCTTTGACTTCAAAACCAGTTCAGAGGCTTAATCTGCTGTTTGTTTGAGAGAAGATCAGAGGAGGTTACAAAGAGTCATGTCTGCTCTCCACCATCTTGGATCTGCTCCACCCCTTAGGGTGCATTTTAGTGCTGTTTTCATGTATATGCTTGTTATCACTGAATAGCTTATTCTCTTAGGTTTACTTTTTCACAATTCTATATTAATTCATACAAGTATTTCCATGCCTCCATGAACTTCCCATATTTTTTTCTTCTTCTGAATGACATCCTGTATAATGGCTCTCCTGTCCTCATTTGGACAGTATTACAATTTCCTCACATCCACCCTGTACTTCTCCATGAGCTCTGGGCTGATCCTCAACTTCACTTCTTTGGAGAATACAATGTTCCACAACTCCCAGATACATAGAACACAATCATCTAGCATAGAGCCATTCCATAGAAGACAGGTTTTGGTATCAGAAAGAAAATTAAGATCATTTCTCACTTTAGAGTGTAATGATTTTTTCATTATGTTCATATGGTATCATTTATTCAGCCACTTATTCATATCTTTAAAAAAATAAGAATTGGTCAGGAAGTTTCTTGTGTAGCCATATCAGTTTCTTTAGACAACTCCTTTGTTCCTGTTTCATCAGCATATGCCCTCTTTCCTATATACAGAGAAAGACATTTCTCATCATTCTATTATCCTGCTATGCTGCTGCTGCACTGCACTCTCCATTTGGCAATCTAATGTCTTCATGGGGGCTTTAAGGGTCCCTTAGGGAACTAGGAGGCTGCTAGATGGTGCAGTGGATAGAGTTATGGGTCCAGAACTAGGAATACCTGATTTCAAATCTGACCACAGATATTTATTATGTATGTGATCCTAAGTGCATCTCTCAGCCTTGAGATAGTGTAAAATGAAGATAAGTATAGCAGGGTTGTTTAAGTTCCCTCAAACATGTACCTACTATGTGCTAAGCTCTGTGTTAAGAGCTTTACAAATATTATCTCATCTGATTATTACAACAACCTTATGATACAGCTGTTGTTATTATTCCTATTTTGCATTTGAGAAAACTGAGGCAAAGAGTTCAAGTAATTTGCCAAGTGACAGAGCTACTAAGTATCTGAGCTTGGATTTGAACTCAGGTTTTTCTAACTCCAGGCCTGCTGCTCTATCCATTGCCACCTAAGTGGTGGCACTTAGCAAATGTTCCTTTCATTTCCTCTCCTTCTCCCATCCCTCCTCTCTTCTCCTTCTAATGAGAACAAACCATATTTAGGCACTTGGAGGGAGACCAAACATGATGCACTATAGTTATGGCACTACTCCACCCATTCTCTGTTTCAGTCCTTAGTTTTCTGACTGGTGACAGCTCACCAGATCTAGACACTCTTAACAATACATTAACTATGTTTTTGTTATGTACTGGACACTGAGGAGAGTGTTGTACTTGGAGTTATGAAGACCTAAGGTTTTAGGAAGATCAGATATTTACCAAGCAGGTAATCAATCTTGAATGAATAGGATTATTCTCATCTGTAAAGTGGATATAATAATAGGATTGCTATGAGGATTAAATGAATTAACTAACCTATGTTAAGGGCTTCACAAAACTTATAGTACTATACAAAGGCCATCTACTATTATTACGTTGCAGTTGTTATTGTTGTTGTTGTTATTATTATCATTATATGTTTTGGAAAGGATATGCAATCAATTGCCTTATGACTCCACTTACTATTTTGGTGACTTTTTAGATTAAAACCCATTTTCACTATCAACACCATTATCTTAGATGTATTGCCTTCTCTTATTAGAATGTAAGCACTTTGGAATTGTGAACTGATGCAATAATTCTGGAGAGCTATCTGGAGCTATGCCCAAAGGGCTATCAAACAGTGCATGTCCTTTGATCCCCCAGTGACTCTACTAGGTATGTATTCCAAAGAAATCATAAAAAGGGGAAAAGGATTCACATGTGCAAAAATGTTTGTGGCAGCCCTTTTTGTGATGTCAAGGAATTAGAAACTGAGTGGATGTCCACCAGTTGGAGAATGGCTGAACAAGTTATGGTCTATGTATGTTACAGAATATTATTGTTGTATAAGAAATGATCAGCAGGATGATTTCAGAAAGGCCTGGGGAGACTTACATTAACTGATACTAAGTGAGGTGAGTAGAACCAAGAGAAAATTGTATACAGCAGCAACAAGATTACATGATGATCATTTATGATGGATGTGGCTCTTTTCAACAATGAGGTGATTTAGGCCAGTTCTAATAGACTTGGGATGAAGAGAGCCAATTGCATCCAGAGAGAGGACCATAGAGATTGAATATGGATCACAACATAGTATTTTCACTTTTTTGTTGTTTTCTTGCTTTTTCTTTCTCATTTTTTCCCTTTTTGATCTGATTTTTCTTTTTTTTTGTACTTTAAAAAGGAATTTTATTTTAGTTTATTAATACTTTTTATTTGCAAAACATATGTATGGGTAATTCCTAAACATTAACCCTTACAAAGCTTTCTGTTACAAATTTTTCCCCCCTACTCCCCACCCCTCCCCTAGATGGCAGGATATCCACTACATGATAATTATGTTAGAATACTTAAGAAATCAAATATATGTATAGTTATTGCATCTTTTTTTGTGCAGGAGAAATCATATCTACAAGAAAGAATAATCTGATAAAGGAAATACAATGCAAGCAAGCCTCAATAGAGAACATGAAAATGTTATGTTGTGGTCCACATTTCACATCCCTCTCTCTAGGTGTATATGGCTCTCTTCACCGAACAATTGGAACTGGTTTGAAGCATTTCATTGTTGAAGAGAGTGATGTCCATTAGAACTGATCCTCATATAGTATTGTTGTTGCCGTGAATAATGATCTCTTGGTTCTGCTCACTTCACTGAGCATTAGTTCATGCAAGTCTCTCCAGGCCTCTCTGAAATCGTCCTGCTGGTTGTTTCTTACAGAACAATAATATTCCATAATATTCATATACCATAATTTATTCAGCCACTCTCCAATTGATGGGCATCCATTCAGTTTCCAGTTTCTAGCCACTACAAAAAGGGCTGCCACAAACATTCTTGCACATGTGGGGCCCTTTCCTTCTCCTATGATTTCTTTGGGATATAAGCCCAATAGAAACACTGCTGGGTCAAAGGGTATGCATAGTTTGATAACTTTTTGAGCATAGCTCCAAATTGCTCTCCAGAATGGCTGGATCCGTTCACAGCTCCACCAACAATGCATCAGTGTCCCAGTCTTCTCACATCCCCTCCAACATTCATCTTTATCTTTTCCTGTCATTTTAGCCAATCTGATAGGTGTGTAGTGGTACCTCAGAGTTGTCTTAATTTGCATTTCTCTGATCAATAGTGATTTGGAGCACCTTGATCTGATTTTTCTTGTGCAGCATGATAATTGTGGAAATATGTATAGAAGAATTACACATGTTTAACATATATTGGATTACTTGCTGTATAGGGGAGAGGGAAGGTAAGGAGGGAGGGAGAAAACTTTGTAAAACAAGATTTTGCAAGGGTGAATGTTGAAAGCTATCTTTGAATGTATTTTGAAAATAAAAAAACTATTATTAAAAATTAAAAAAAGAAAAAAATTTAAGCAAGCACCTTGAGAACAGGGGCTTCCTTTTTGTATTTGTATCCTCAGTGTTCAGTATGGTACCTGGCATATAATAAGATCTTAATAAATGCCTATTCATTTATTATTTTATTAATTCATGTCTTTTTTTTCAGTATAATAATAGCAACTATCTTGGAGGCTTGTTATGAGATGCTATTTGTAAAACACAGTACCTGGCACATAATAGGTGGTGTATGAATGTTTATTCTTTCTCTTATGATCATACAGCTAATAAACAAAGGAGACAGAATATGAACTTAAGTTTTCTTGACTTGAAACCCAGCATTTCAGCAATGTATCCCACTTTCTCTCAGCAAATAAGTGAATGTATTATCTCCTATAACACTGCGCTTTGTTGGTATAACATAGGCTCTGATCTCATGACCTCAATTTCTTCATCTGTAAAATGACCCAAAGGAGGAAATAGCAAACCTCTCCTGTTTGTGTTAAGAGAACCCAAATGGGGTCATAAAGAGCTGCACATGACTCAAAAATGACTGATCAACAGCTAAGATAAAATGTGTAGTAGGATAAGGACTGAACCTGTGAACTCATTGGGATACAGCAAAACTTCTTAAAGTGTCGGTCGAACCCCCGAGGGGACTATGTAACTAAATGTGGGGGTCATGAAATTATGATTTCTTATCAGTAAATGCTTGATTTGTATACCTATTTTATGCTCCTATATACCTGAGGTTGTGTAAAAATTTCTTGGGCAAAAAGGGGTTGCAAATGGAAAAAGTTTGAGAAGCTTGTTTTGTGTAGAAACTCCCTCTGCCAAAGAAAATCAATTCTTTCTTTGCAATATAGAATCTTAAACTCTTTAGACCTCTGAGAAGTGGTAACAGAAGATCAAAATGCTAATAAGTGGGAGAGTCAAAATTTGATTGCAGATTTTTGGTTTTGAAGCCAGCTCTTTCTCTCTCTCCCTCACCTCCAACCCCACTCTTTGGGATCTCAGTAAATATGTTGTGACACAAAGCCAGCTAGCTTTGTTTTCCCATCCAACATCTGACCATCTCCTCATCTGTCTACCCTAGCTAGACTAGAACTAGAAATCTCCACCTAGCTCTGAGACCTAGACTTCTATACCTGGTCTTTTGGGATGCAATACTTAGTTCCTGGATAAAATAGAATATGAAGCCAATCTAGTTTATGCTTTTGCTTCACATCCCATCCATCTAGGTCATCTTGCTGATGATGGCTCATGGCAAGATGACCATCAGCTTACTGAAGATTTTCCCCAGAACAAAACATTGCCATGGTCATTGCTTCCCTATATGTGTTGTTTTCCCTAGTAAAATGTCAGGTATTATTTTTAAAAAAAATATTTGTATCTTCAACCCTTAGCACAATGTCTAGTACATAATAAATACATAATAAATATTTTTTCATTATTCACTGAAGATCATAGATCTAGATATCTCAGATACATAGAAAACATGTGGGCTATTTAGGGAGGGAAAGGAAATAAGCATTTATCAAATATCTGCTATGTGCCATACACTATACTAAGTACTTTCTAAGTTTTTTCTCTTTTGATAGGTTGGAAGAGACCACCTATAATTATTTTTCCCTTTTTAAGGACACAAAGATATCTTTTATCAGTGGTGATAGTAATTCTGTGACTATGTAAAACACTCTGTACAGAATCATCTAGTTAAGTGGTTCTGAAACTTGTTTTCAGGACCTTTATGCTATTAAAATTATTGAGGATCTGTCCAAAAAGTTTTGTCTGTGTAGGTTATATTTATAGATGTTTACCACATTAGAAATAAGAACTAATTTTGAATTTGTAGATCCTCTAAAAGGGATTCAGAGACCCCCAGATACCCCCTGGGATTTTTTGGACCACTCTTTGAGAATCACTGGTCTTGTTCATCCCTCTCATTTTATAAATGAGGAACCTGAGGTTCAAGGACATGCAATGTTTTCCTAAGGTAACACAGGGAGGAAATACCAGTGCCCTTTCCATGTCATTGTATCAACTCCATCAGATACTTATTACGTTAGATGGCAGGGATGATGTTTCCATTTTACAGAAGGGAAAACTGAGACATAGAGAGATCAAGTGATTTTTATCCACGTTGGCTAATCCATGATAGGGCCAAAACAGAATCCTGAAACCATACCCCTATTTCCACTACCTATCACTCATTTCTCTCTTCCTAACTCTACATTCATAGACTAAGCTCCATAGTATGGAGTAGAGGATGTCTTTATGCAGAAATGTTACCATAGCCTGTTGTGCTTTCCCTAGTTACTCTAATCTTAAGCATTTCCCAGCAATTTTGAATATGAAGATTAAAACTCACCCTTGTATTTGTTGGCAGATGACATTTTCCCTATTTGATTCATAGAATAAAATCCACTTAAGAAACTTGATCAAAGATAAGATAAGTGAATGGAATTCATTTTAAGAATAGATGGAAAAATGGCAGACACAAAACACTTACCTCTAGTGAATGTTATGTGTCCCCTATGACCCAGCCACAATGTCACTATTCAGAGGAGTGAGGTGGGAGCAGGAGGTTAGAGCAGAACATGCTTCTTAAATAAACATCTTGAGTCTAGAGATTCAACAGCAAATCAGATAAGATCTGAGACTCAAAAGTCAGGGTTTTCTGGAAGATTTGTGTACTGTATAGGGAATAATATAGAGAAACCTAGTGGAAAGTACCTTAGATTATTGGAACTCAGATCTGGAAGGGACCTTCAAACAGCTAGAACTACAAGTGACCTTCAAGGACATATAGGCTAATGTACTTTTACAGATAAAGAAACTGAGGTCCATAGAGTCATTGGTACCACAATTGACCATATATTACACAGAACCAAAGATATGGAGCAGAAAGGAACTTTGGCTGTTATTTAATCCAAATTTCTCATTTTGAAGATGAGGAAACTGAAATCCATAGAGGTGAAGTCATTGATATAGAATTAAAGATGTAGAGTAGTAAGAGATCTTTGGTGTTATTTAATCCAACATTCTCATTTTGCAGATGAGGGAACTGAGGCACAGAAAGGCGAATTGTATTCCACATCATATAGAAAACAAGAAGCAGAGCTGGGATTCAAATCTCTGACTGTACACCTAGTACTCTTGCCACTATACTATACTGAAATATAGACTATACTATACTGTATAATTCAATTCAACTTGAAACACATATTAAAATGCCTATGATATGTCAGGAACTATGCTAGACACTGGAGATACAAAGACAAAAAAATCCTGCCCTCAGAAAACTTATTTCTTTTGGTGGAGGAGGAAGATTCCATATGGTCACAAGTATATGGAGAATAAGGCAAGGTAATTTTGAAGAGGAAGTGGGCATGGGCAACAAGATGGCTTGAAAAGGTCACTCTAAGAGGGGCACTGGAATTGTGGTTTTGATGCAAGTGGGCATTCTAAAAGGTGTGGGTATGGGCCATATTGTACTATTCAAAGTAAGTAAGTAAATCAGTGTATTTTCTGGCGAGAAAATTGATTTCTGGAAGAAGAAAATGTTAGATTGGGATCCCAAGAAGTGAAAGAAGGATGTGTTTTTAGGGGATGAGAGTGACTTTTCTTATCTCATTTAGATGAGAAGCCTGAGATCCCAAGTAAGAGAGAGCCTTCCTTTTTTGTAACTTGCTTTTCTTCAATCTCTTTTCCTCTAATATTATTTAAACCTGACCTTTTATAATAGAGTTGGTTTCCTTTGGTGTGGAGATAATGCAGTGGCCTTCTCCTTTCCAGGGCAGTTATTAAGACACGGTGTTGTATCTAGAGGACTAGATTTATCTGTCCCCCAGGCTGGGATTAAATAGCATGTGGTTGACAAGCTTGAGTGGAAAATATCCTGAGAGCTCATAGGAAAACTTAAATGAATAAAAACAGGTCAATAATGACAGAATCAGGGAAATGTTGCAGGCAATTATGGATGACTTTTGTCCGTTGGTTACTGCTTGGCGGCTGCCCTTTGTCAGCCTGGGGAGGAAGAGGAGTGCCATGTTTGGCTCATATCCAGTGCTTAAAAATAACTGGAAATTTTATTTTCACTCCAGGGCCAACTTTTGTTTTCTCTGAATTTTCATTTTTATTTTGGTCCATGGCTCAGTGTAATTTTGTGACCCTGAAGATACAATTAATTGTTAGGTCAAACTAGTTATGAGACCCAAAAACTGAAGAAACTGAATCCCAGATCTTCAGAATTGGAGGGGCCCTCTGTTTATCTATTCTGACTCATACTTGGTCACCAGCCCCTTCTATACTTTTCCTGACAAATGATTCTCTGGCCTTCCCTTGGAAGATAGGGAAGTTAGGGATGTCCCAAGATAGCCCATTCTACTTTTGAATAGGTCTAATTATTAGGAAGATTTTCCTTGCAAAGAATGAAATTACCCTTTCTCTATCCTTTATCCCCTGGTTTTTGGTTCTGTTATGTGGGGACAAAAAGATCATCACTCTTAGACTTTAAATTTGGAAAGTGTCTTTTTAAAATTTATTTATTTATTTAAAACTTAAAAATGAAACAGAAAAGAAAAAAAATAATACCATGTGCACAGCAGAACATGATTCAAAATATGAAACTAAATTTCTATTTCAAGAAAGCCTATTGTGTTCAGAGCTGTCCATCTTTTCTTTGCTTCCTTGTATGTTTTCTTTTGTTCTCTGCTGTGCACTTGGGAAGCATTTTTGACATTTTCCCTGATATACCTCACAATGCACTTTAATAATTCTTGAATGCCCTTATTATAGATGTCTCCCTAGTAGACTGTAAGCTTACTGAGGACAGGGACTGCAAGGAGACAGCCAGAAGAAGGGAAGATTTAATTGGAGTAGCTTAAGTTCTTTCACATGAAAAAAAGATTAGGGTTCTCTCCTATGCCCATCTTTGTCTCAGAGAAAAAAACCAGGAAGAAAAAGGGAGGTTGGAAAGAAAAGACTGAACATTTAGACTTGATGTTAGACAAACTTTCTTATAATTGGAGCCATCTTCAATCAGACTTGAAAAAGAGTGAGTTCCTCTTCATTGGAGAATTTTGTTTTAATTTTTTTCCACTGGTGGCTTTTAGTCCAAGGCTGGAGCACCATTAGTTAAAGATGTTTTTAGAGGGAAGCAAATTTTTCTTATTTTATTTTCAGTTCCAAATTCTCTCCTCCATCCTCCTATCCTCCATCTATTAAGAAGGTGATGTATGAAACTGGGCAAGTCATGCAAAAAAGGACAAGAAAATAAAGTCCATTACAAATATGTAAACTCTTGCATTAGTTATGTCCAAAAGAAAAAAAGGAAGAAAGGAATATAGGAAGGAAGAAAGGACCGAAAGGAAGAAAAATGAAAGAAAGAGAAAGAAAGAGAAGAAAGTAAGGAAGAAGGAAGGAAGGAAAAGAGGGGAAAAAGGAAGGGAGGGAAAAAGGAAGGGAGGAAGGAAGGAAGAAAGGAAGATAGAAAAAATGGAAGGAAGGAAGGGACAGAGGGAGGGAGAAGGAAAGAAAGGAAGGAAGAAAGGAGGAAGAGAGGGAGGGAGGGAGGAGGAAAGAAAAGAAGGAAGGAAGGAAGGAAGAAGGAAAGAAGGAAGGAAGGAAGGAAGGAAAAATATGTTTTGATCTGGATTCTGACCTGGCGTTTGGGAAGTTCATCATTTTTCTGCCTGGAGATAGGAGCATGTTTCATCATGAATTCTTTGGAATTGTTGTTGATCATTTCATCAATCAGTTTTTAAATCTTTTAAAGTTGTTTTTACAGTGTCATCATTACTGCATAAATCATTTTCCTGGATTCTGTTTACTTCACTTTGCATCAGTCTTCCAAAGTTCTACTGAAACCATCCTTATCATCATTTCTTATGCCATTTATTACATTTATATAGCAAAATGGTAATGTGCTGCTGAACCTGTTCCTGCAGGATTGTGAGGAAAGTGAACCCTTTAAAATGCTATATATGAATATAGAATATTCTTGTGTGATTTGCTCTAAGTCTTTTTTATCTCTTGACAGTGTGAATCCATGATCTAGTATGTTAGAGGTCAGTGGTTTGTCTGAACTCTAGGAAAAGATTGTTTAAGAGACAAAGTGGAATTTAATGAGATTTCATTGAATCTGGAAGGGATCAAAGAATTATAGATTCAGAGGTGGGATGGACCTTATATATCATCTCTTCCATATCTTCCATCATCTCTTCTATATCCTTAAGCCCTCTCTCATTCTATTATATAGGATATGACATCCATAGGATTTTTGGACCAGAGATCTAGAGCTGGAAAGAACCTCTTAAGCCAGCTGATTCAACTTCTTCACTTCATATATGAGGAAACCTAGAGAGAGAAACTGACTTGCATAAGGTCACATAGGTAGCAACATCAAGGTCCTTTTCAGCTCTGAGATTCTATGCTCTTTGATCTCTTCCAAGTCTAATGTTCCTTTTCTAAGGGTCTAACCACTCTGACATTCTCAGTTCTAAACTCCCTTCCACCTCTGACATTCCCTGTTCCAAGGCCCCTCCCAGCTCTGAAATTCTTTATTCTAAGGATCTTCTCAGTTTTGAGATCCCCTGTTCTCTGGTCCCTGCCAACTATGACATCCTCTGTTCTAATGATTCTCCCAGCTCTGACATCCCCTGTTCTAAGGTCCCTCTCAGTTTTGAGATTTCCTGTTCTAAGGCCCCTCCCAGCTCTGACATTCCCTGTTCTAAGGTCCCTCTCAGTTTTGACATCCCCTGTTCTCTGGTCCCTCCCAGCTCTGACATCCCCTGTTCTAAGACCCCTCCAAGCCCTGACATTCTTTGTTCTAAACTCCCCCTTCAGCTCTGATATTCCTCTTTGTTTCCCTTCCCCTGCCAAGATCTGACATTCTTAGTTCTAAGTGTCCTCCCATTCTTAACATCCCCTGTTCTAGGATCTCTGTGCTCTGAGACAGTGAACGTGGCTTCAAAGATAACTATAAACAGGAAGGGGCCTCTAATATCCAGGTGGGTAACCTGGGCAAAGAGCAAGGGAAGACATACCTTGGCATCTCTCCCTTGGATTGTAAAGATGCCGAGCCAGAGGTGCTTCCTGGCTCACAAGTAGTTATAGCCCCACATTTGTCGAGGAGGATGGAGGATGGAGGATGTGCCGGTAATGAGAAATGAGTTGTTTTTGCCTGGGGGGAGGGGGACATGCAGGACAAGGGGAAAGAGGGGATGTCACTTGGGAGAAAAGTTGGATGGCATTACTCGGCACCGATGTCCCCTGAATACCAACGATGCTGTGCTTGTGTCTGGAAAAGTTTAGAGGACGAACGTGGAGGCCGGCCTGGAGGACTTGGCAGAGTTTCAGCAGAATTTGTCCTGCCTATGGAGGGAGAGAAGCAGAGTGGGGAATTTCTGGGCCTCAAGCAGATTCCAAGAATTGAACCTTATGCCTTCTTTCCCAGCAACATCTGTCCCTTTTCCTCAATTAATGAGTAAAGTGTGGGGAAAGCGATACCCCCCACTCCCAATTTCTTTGTCCAAAGGTTAGCCAAAAAATAAAGGGCAGACTAGTCAGTGAAATTAATCAGTAAACACTGTAACTACAATTATGACTATTTATTATTATCCTATGTTATGATCTCATTTAATCCTCACA
The DNA here is from genome assembly GCA_023553655.1 of Myrmecobius fasciatus. NCBI lineage: Eukaryota > Metazoa > Chordata > Mammalia > Dasyuromorphia > Myrmecobiidae > Myrmecobius > Myrmecobius fasciatus. Next base: position 195,315 of record JAJPUD010004125.1, on the reverse strand, counting down.
AACCTGGGATGGAGGTCTATTATTATCCCCATTTTATAGGTAAGGAAACTGAGGCAAACAGTGCCCAGGATCACCCAGTTGAGATTTGAATTTAGATCTTCCTGACTCCAAGCCCAGTGCTTTATCCACTGTGCCACCTAGCTAATAATAGCTAACATTTATGTAGAGCTTGCATTGGGCTAAATGCTTTACAATTAGAAGGTAAGCTCCCTGTGAGAGGTGATGACCATTCATTGTCTTTTTATTTCTAATGTTTGGCATAGTGTTTTGTATATACTAGGTACTTAATGCTTGTTGATTGAATGATTGAACCAGTGGACATCATAGAAAGGATTTTGAACCTTGGTTTTTTCCAACTCTTAGACTGACTCTCTAGTAACTGTACCCCATTACCTCTCATGGCCTGATAATACTCATTTTTGCAGATGAAGAAATGAGGTCTTAAAAACAGGAAGTGAGGGAGATACACTCCTAAGATAATGGCTCTAGAGCCAGCCCTCAGAAGCTATGTGCAACCCCTTCATCTGAAACTCAAATCCAGGGGCTAAGTACTTAGCAACTTGTCCCCTCTCATGCCCCATTAGATTGGAAGCTCCTTGAGAGCAGGCTGGTGCCTTTGTATCCTCAGAAATTGACCATAGGTCCTTGCTCAGGGGAGGGTTTAATAAGTATTTATATCATGGGATTAAATTATATTCCCATTACCTTCCACAGGGTTCCAGAATAGAGAGGGCAACAAATGCTGGTAATCTACAATAGTCTGGGCTAGTCAGTGACAATTTATATAGAGAGGCCCCTTGAAGTCCAGCTAGGGATATTTGTTGAGAATATGATCTTGTGCTGGGAGCTGAATGTACAGAACTCAGTGTGCTCACAATCAGGAATCCTAACTCAGAGACTTTGGGACCATAAGATCATGGGATTCTAGTTCTAGAAGATAGGAATTAGAGAAGGAAGGGGATCTCACCTGGCCCTCTTGTTGTATAGTTGAGGGAACTGAGGACTGTTGAAATAAATTGTATGGTGCAAGATCACACAAAATGTTAAAGGCAGCATTTGAATCCAGGACCCTCCCTCAGAACTGGTATTCTTTTCATTAGATCATAAGTTTGTGGCCCCATGCAAATTACTTAATAGATTCAGATTCTTCATCTGTTGAATTGAGATAAAAATACTTACTTCAGAGCATTGATATGAGATCAAAGGAGATAATTTAATAAGGAGATACGCAAAGATTTGTGAACTTTAAAGTACTATATGAAGGTTAGGTTATATTATTATTATATTACCATATATAGTTATTGAAAAGAAAGCAGAGCAAAGTGGATAGAGGGTTAGCTTCTAAATCAGGGAAATGAGTTCAGTGCCAACCTCTGACTCGTACTGACTGAGTGACATCGGGCAAGACACAGCACTCTCAAAATTCTCGACAATTCTTCAAGTTGCCAAAAAGTTGCTGACTTTCATTAGTAGAGGAAATTTTCTCACCTGAGAGTTCTTTCTCCAACAGGGATCTTTAAATTTTTTTTGGTGTCATGGACTCCTTTGGTGATTCAGAATGTTAATTTTAAAATTCATAATTGAAGTAAATTGTCAATTTCAATATGAGTTTAGTGAAAAATAAGGATGCATTTTTAAAAAAAATTCAAATTCATGGATCCTTTGAAAGTGATCTACAGACCATAGGTTAAGAACCCTGCCTCTATATTGGTAAAATTATGGGTTCAGTTCCTATCCTTGTAACAATAATAACAAGAAGAGGATCACTTATTTTTGTTAACATTATTATTGGAACCATAAGACCTGGATTTGAACTTACCTGCTGGTCTGCATGACTCTGGCCAAGTCATTTTGGCTATATGAGTCCCAATTTCTTGGTCTGTAATCTGAGTGGATTGGATTCTGAGATTATTTTCTTCTCAAAATCCTGTGGTACATAGACTCTGGTCTTGGGGATCTTACCAGTTACATAAAGAGACAATTCACAGACACAGAACCAGGCAACCAATCAGAGGAGGCAGTGTGGATAGGGCCAAGGGATTATTGAGGATTATAAGTAAAAAGAGAAACTTCTTCTATGAGTTCATGGAACCATGGGATGGACCTCTGAAGTCACTGTAGTCCATCCTCTTCTTGTCGTAGTGCAGGAAACAGAGCTCAAGAGGGAAAGTGACTTGTGACACAAGTGAATAACTATCAGAGCCTGGATTCAGCCACCATCTTCTTAAATCTTTTCTAAGGGGGTGGATGGCTTTTCTGGTTTATTTAGTGGATTGTCGCAGGCATCAGCTGGAACCAGGACTGGTGCCAGGGATTGATTGGGACTGAGGGATCTGAAAACCCTCTGTGAAAATCCTGGAAGAGTCTGGGTTGGCTGGAGCATGCCGGGGAGGAGGCAATGATTTTCTCTTGAGCTTATCCTGATAGCAGCATTAGAATTTGAACACTGGCACAGGTTCTCTCCCACCTCAACTAAGTCAGTGGAGGATAATTTCCTGATTATGTATTTACTTGGCCTGGCTAACTCCCTTCTAGGCCTTTGTATCATTAGGCAAATACCTCAGCTTCTTAGTTTTCTTTTTTCTTCCCTTTTTTCCCTCTTGTAATAAATATCAGAATAATATAACAGAGTAGACAGAATGGATTAGAATAAAGAGACCAAAGCTTGACATCTGGCATTAACACAATAGTTTTGTGTTATATATACTCTTGGGGAATTCAATTCCACAAGTATTTATTAAACACTTACTGTATTCAAGGCAATGCAACAGACATTCATTAAACACCTATTGTATTCAAGGCAATTCAACACCTACTGTATTTGAGACAAGTCAATGAGTATTTATTATATTCTTATTGTGTTCAAGGCAATATAATAAGCAATTATTAAACACTTATTGTATTCAAGGTAATTTAATGAGCGCTTCTTAAACACTGTATTCAAGGCAATGCAACAGGCATTTATTAATTGCCTACCATATTCAAGGAAATGCAATGAGCATTTATTAAATACCTACCATGTTAAGGCAATTAAATGGACATTTATGAGCTACCTTCTGTATTTAAGACAATGTAACAAGCATTTATTAAATACTTGCTGTATTCATGGCCTAGAGAAAGAGAGACAGTGTGGAGAAATGGATAGATAACTGACCTAAGAATAAGGAAAACCTAGGTTCAAATGCTTCCTGTATCATATATTGTCTAAATATCTCTGGCAATAACCTAAAACCATAAATTTCAGAGAAGATGCCAACCTGCATTGATAGAAAGTTTTCTAAGTGAGAATTCCCTCTCCTGATGAAAGCACATGTCCAGTCCTCTCCCATCCCCATGTACCATTCCCTGTGCCAGGCAGTGGGTATTCTAAGACAGAAATAAAAGTACCTGTCTTCAAGGGGTCTGTACTTTATTGGAAGCATACAACATTTATAGAGTCAATTAGAGCAGAAAGAAAGCACTAATGGTGGGGGGAGGCAGGAAGGAGAGGGCATCAAGAAAGGCTCCCAAAGAAGTTGACATTTGAATTGAGTCCTAAAAAGATGCTAAATATTTTAAAAGACAGATGTAAAGAGGGAGAACATTCTAGGTCTGGAGACTAGCCTGTGATAGGATCCAGAATAAGAGATAGTTGAGTTGATTGGAGTAGACAGTGCAGTGGAGCAATAGGAATGCATTTAGAAAAGTGCTCTCGAGCCAGTTTGGGAGAGACTTTCTATACCAAGCCCTGGTCTAATACCTGCTTTAGAAATTTTTGTAGAAAGAATGAATAAACGAATTAATAGTATCATAGAATGGAGCTAAGATTATTAAAGTGTCTTTGGATGTTTGTAAAGTTTCACAATCCCTCTGCATCTTAATTTCTTCATCTATAAAGTGGGTACAGTAATACTTGTATTACCTACCTCGGCTATGAGCAAAAATTTTTATGCTACAATAGATATGCTATTACTGTTATTATTGACGATACTTTAAAACCTCAAAAAACGTGACTTTATCAGTGAGGATACTCTTTCCAGTGATAGTATGAATACTCTCTCTCTTTCTCTCAATGACTTAGTGGTATATTTTTTATTTTTTTTGGTGAGGTAATCAGGATTACATGATTTGCCCAGGGTTACACAGCTAGTTTGTATCTGAGGCCAGATTTGAACTCAGGTTCTCCTGACTTCAAGGCCAGTGTTCTATCTACTGTACCACATAGCTGCCTTCTTTTTTAAAAAAACCATTTATTTATTTGTTCATCCATCCATCCATCCATTTATTTATTTATCTGTTTGTCTATTTATGACAGTCTTTAAGGATATGTAAGGGATGAAAAATCCATCTACTTTAGTCAACCTGATGATCATCCTCTCTAAAATGATTTAGACTGGTCTTTGAATTGCAGACATACTATTCATAAGGTAAACCTGATTGTAGGCAAATAAGATAACCTCCCTGAATCTCATTTTCCTTATCTGTAAAATCAGAGACCTATGAGGGTCCTTCTAGTTCTAGACCTAGAACCCCATGATCTTCCATAGTTTTTGCTTGACTGACAGCTTTTCAGAACCTAATGTAACCTCCGCACACAAAAAGAGTCATTGTGGAAGGATTTTGGTTGGGATGATAATAATAACAACAACAAACAAGTTCTAGAACAAGCAGCCATAATTCTACAGAGCCACAATGAAAGCTGACGATAGGCACACATCATTTGATTTATTGAATATAGCTGAGCAAGGAACGGAATGTATGAAATGGCTAAGATCCAAGAGTATAATAACCCATGGGTGACATCTGAAAGAACTCAATCAACAATATTGTGATCAAGAAGCATGGAAAAAATGTCAGTTGGGAATTTGTTTGCAGAAATGAAAGCATTCATGCTAGAGGTTCAGGACTAGGTCACAATCACTAGAAAAAACCAGAAGTTTTATCCTTAAGGGGCCAGGATTAATGATTGTGGCAGGATTATGCAAGCAAATGCTAGAAAGTGTGCAAAATATCACTAGAGGATGTAAAAATGTCTTACCTACTAAACACCTGAAACAAAATGCTCATGTGGTCAGAATATATATCCAAAGCAGACTATCCTTCATAAATGGACAGATGATGAAACTTTATCTTACAAAAAGACACTCAAACATCTTTGAAAACTTAACAAACAAAATTGTACTAGATCAGAATGATAGAATAGATGAAATCATTGCCCACCATTTTCTGGACATAGCATTTATATTCAAATACTCCAATACATTTGGGATCTCAATGATTGGACAGTTCCTTCAAGGAATTCAGGTCAAGACCCATTCATGCTTGCCCATCCTATGAAATTATTGTCTAAGTCTCCCAAAAGTTTCCACAGGGGATCCAACAAATATGCTGGAGACCTTCCTCACACTTGACATCTTCAAGCTAGTGATGGCTGTCCCACCTTTCATCACTGGCTCTTGTCATTTGACCAATCCATCTTCTCTTCCTACCATATAATTCCTTGGTGATTTCCATTATTTCTGTATTTCTTTGAAGTTCCTCTTTAGTCTGCTCATGTTTACTATGCAATACGAATCTTCCCATTGACCTCTTTGTGAACTAAGGACCATGAATTTAAAGATGGAGGTGATCCAACCTTCTCAGTATACAAATGAGGTAACTGAGGACCAGGGTCAGACAGCCAATATGTGAAATGGGATTTGAATTCTGGTCTTCCTGACTACAAGCCCAGAACTCTATCTTTTGCACCATATTAATTTTTAATTCTTTGGAGACTGTTGTACTCAGTGCAGGCACTTGATAATGGCTTGTTAAATTGATCTGGATATTTTTTAAAAAATACAAGCAGTATTGTGCAAAAGAAAGAGAATAAAACTGGGGGTCAGGTAGTATGGATGTAAATCCTATTTCTTCCCTTCCTTTTTTGGGGGGAGTGGGGAGAGGTTAATCCCTTTGGCTTTCTCTGACCTTCATTTCCTCATCTATAAAATATACTTGTATTATCTTTTTACTGGAGTCATTGTGAGGAATAAGCAAACTCTAAAGTGCTTGATGTCAATTGTGAACTACTAAGGACAATAATGGGAAGAGGATCTGGGCTTGTGATTTCATTGGCATAAGAAACTTCTGGGTGAGGAAGCTCTTTCCAATCAATATAGGTTGACATCTTGTCTTCAGCTTGTCTTAGAAAGTTTCCTGGAGAACCAAGGGGTTAAATGACTTGTCCAGGGTGATACAGCTGAAATGTATCAGAGGCAGAACTAGAAATAGGAACCCTTCCTGGCTTCAAGGTCTGCTCTATTGAAAAAATCATATTTTTTATATTATTATCATTATATGACATGATAACAATTATTATTTGTTAGCTTGGTGGTTTGGTAGACAGAGTTCTAGACTTCGAGTCAAGAAATACTGAGTTCAAATCCAGTCACAGAAACTTACTAGCCAGATGAGTCTAGACTAGACAGTTTCCTCACATGTAAAATGAGGTTACTTCCTAAGGTTGTTGTAAGACCCAGGTAATATATGTAAAGTGCTTCACAAAACTCAAGTCAGTATATAAAAGCTATTGTTATAATTGATGTTGTTACAAGTGACATCTTCAGAGAACTTTAAGATTTACCAAGTCTGTTTCATAAAATATCACCGATCTTTTGATCCTTGTAACAATTATGAGAGGTTAGGGGCAGCTAGGTGGCGCAGTGGATAGAGCATCAGCCCTGAAGTCAGAAGGACCTGAGTTCAAGTCTGATCTCAGACACTTCCTAGCTGTGTGACCCTGGGCAAGTCACTTAACCCCAACTGCCTCAGCAAAAAGCCAAAAAAAAAAAAAAACAAAAAAAAAAAACCAATTATGAGAGGTTGGGAAGGGAATAAATATTTACTAAGCACCTATTATGTGTCATGCACTGTGCTTAGCATTGTACAATTTTCTCATATGATAAACACAGTGAATGCTATCACTCCCATTTTATAGATAAAGAAACTGTTATAGAAAGGTACTGTATAATGATGAGAAAAAAAGCACAGCCCCTGCACTCTGGGAGTTTCCTCTCCATTAGCTCTGTAACAAATATCAGGAACAAATTTCTCTTGGAAAAGAAGTACCAATAAAGCAGCAGAAATGTCATGTGACTCTCTCTTTCTCCTGGTTTCCTGGTATGAGTCCCATTACTTGGCAGTGGTGGGGTTTTGGCATAAGTTAATGGCAGCCCAGGCAAACAGAAAGGAATGGCCTGGTCCTCTTTGTGTTCTGCAGCAAGGCTCTCACTAGATTTTAATAGGCAGCCTTTCATTTCACTTGACTTCAGACTGATGGAGGGACAACATCCTTTCTCTTTGCCTCTTTGTGGGAATGGTCTGTTGTCAGCTACCTGCAGGCGGGGTGATGGAAAAATGCAAATGGAAGAGAGAGAGAGAGAGAGAGAGAGAGAGAGAGAGAGAGAGAGAGAGA
>JAJPUD010004125.1:165929-182883 GCA_023553655.1 Myrmecobius fasciatus | reverse complement strand
CTCTCTCTCTTTCTTCTCTATTTTCTCCATTTCTATCTCTCCCTCCCCTTCTCCCCTATCTCTTCCTCCCTGTAACCATTTCTCTTGTCCCTTTTCATATATCTGTATTCATCTCTCTTTCTGCTTCTTCCTTCCTAACCCTTCCCTCCCTCATTTAGTTTTATTGTTTTTCTTGAAGCAATTCAAGATTCAAATGTGGGATAAAAAATCCTTCTTCTTGGTTCTTTAATTAGTGATTCTAGGGATTTGCTAGCATGATTATGTTTGTGAGTTCGGGCAATAAAGTTCTGTCTTTAGGGAAGCAGACTTTAAGCAGCTTATACATGAGGGTGATGATGAGGACGGAAAGGGGCAGGCTTGTTGATTTCTGTCAAGTGTTTGAAAGGATTCACAGGAAAAGCCATACTTCATGCTTAAAAAAATACAGCTATTTTTCAAGTTGACCCTTTCACCCAACTTTGCCATCCTCCCCTGAAAGTTTATTTTTACATATAATTTTAGAAAATATCTTTATTGAAGCCAATTTGATAATGTTTTTCACAAAACATATGTAGGTTGGTAGAATAACATCCATCACTGTGAAGGAAATACTACATTTGTAAATATAGAGCTCCTTCAAGGCAAGGTTCAAATCTGATGTAGCCTTCCATATGCTACTCGACTTCTCTGGGATTCAGTTTCCTCATCCTTATGGAAAGATTGAGATGGACTAGGTGGCTTTTGAGATCTCTTTGAGTTCTAGGATGATCTTTAGTAGGGAAGACTGGGGTAGATTTTTCTTCCATTTTCAGGCCTTGTCACAAGACTTGCTTTGGTTCTAAAAACAGCAATGACAATCCCCAAAACCTAATCCTTGAAAAAATTTCTTCCCTTTCTTTTTCTACTAAAAGGCCAATTCATATCTGGGTTTTTGGATTCAGTGCTGGGTATCATGTTTCAGGAAAGACATTGGTAAATTAGAGAATATATGGATGACTTTATGGGGATGGTGGGGATGGGCCTTGAATTTTATGGAAGCTCCTTGAGGACAGGAACTGTCTTATTTTGTTTCTCCAGCACCTAGCATAGTGCCTGGAACACAGTAGACACTTAATAAGTGCTTGCTTGCTTGATCAAAGGAATTAAAGATGTTTAGCTTGGAGAAAAGAAGACAAGGGATTGGGGAGGCAGATTGAGATATTCTAGGTGTCTCCAGGTTCTTGATTAGCTTGTTCTACTTGTTCTTAGAGGGAAAGCAATGGGGAGAAGTTGCAGAGTGGCCAGTTGGGATTCGATGCCAGGAAGGACTTCCCGACAATCAGAGCTGCCCACAAGTGAGATGAGGTTTTTCAAGAGGGAATAGGTTATGTCTCCCTGCAAGTCAAGCAGAACACTGAATGATGCCTTGTTATAATCACCCAGAGTTAAGCACATAGTAGGTGCTTAATAAATGCCTGTTGACTTTACTTGTTGGATATGATATTTCTTGGTCAGATATGCTATTTGATGTTCCCTGAAGATCCTTACAAAGTACGGGATTCTAAATGATTCTGTAGATTCCCAAAGAGAAGAAGTCTAAGATTTCTCTGTGTATTTTTGGTGGGGGGAGGGTAAAGTCTTAGGAAGGTGCTTGCTGGAGATGATTAAATTCTACTCGAGTTCCAGGCCAGTGCTGAGAGTTTAGTAAAAGTTAATCAAAGCAAACATCTGAACACAATGCCCGACTCCATGGACTCAGATGGCTTTGGATGCCATATCACAGAGGGCAGGCTGCGTCTGCCGTGTATGTTGTTGAGGGTTTCTGGGACACAGCGGGAATTCGATCAATATTAGTCACAGCTGCTGAGAGAATGGGTAATAGCTTACACAGCAAGGAAAAGATTTATTCAACAAACATTTGGGGGCTAGTGGGGCTAGTTGTCTTAAGACTGGGATTCAAGTCTGGGCTTTGACACTGACTAGCTGGGTGACTTATTAGCCAATCCCTTAACCTTGGTGAGCCTCAGTTTCCTCATTTATAAATGAAAAAAACTGAATTGTATTTGTTCAAAGATGAATAGAATGCTAATGTTGAGTGTATAGGAGGAATACCAAGCTATGCCATAAAAAAAGAGTTAGAACAATATTCACCTGGAGGAGATTTCAAGAAGGAGCTAACCTTTGCTTAGAAGATCAGGGAGCAAAGTATATGCATTTCAGTTAGAGGGAATAGTTTGGTCTTGAATCTGTCCCAGTTCTGATACTTAACTGTGAGATCATGAGTTTTTGTGAGGAAAATGTTTTGGGAATAATAGTAGCAATCGACATTTACAAAGTGCTTGGAAGTTTGTTAAAGTACTTTATAGATATTATCTTATTGGAGCACCATAGCAAACCTGTAAAGGACTAAGAGTATTACTATTCTCATTTTACAAACAAGGAGATGGAGGGTCAGACAATGTAAGTGATTTACTCAGGGTTATATTGGGTAGGATTTGAACCCAGGACTTCCTGACTAGAACTTCAAGTAGCGATAATTATGAGGACAGAATAAATTATTCTCCCAGAGTAAATTAGGTATTTGAACTTCTAGCTAACTTCCTAAGAAATTCCTTCTTCCTTTTACTTCATCAGGGATCTGTCATACTTTTAGAACTGAAAAGGACCTTAGAAGATATTTAGCATGACCCTCTCATTTCACAGAAAATAAAATTGAAGCCTCAGAAGATGACTTATTCAAGATCCTACAGAGAGAGAGGACTCCAAATTAGCTTCTCTGATTTCATTGGAGCTATAGTCATTCCACTGAACCATAGTGCCTTTCACTGGACTTGGGAGGAGTTAATGCCCCAACTTTGTTGGAAGTGCTTTACTCACCCAGGAGATCTGGCCCTTAGACAAAGAATAATAAAAGCTAATATTTACATAGTCCTTTAAAGATGGGGTATCATTTTACATACATTATCCCACTAGAAACTCACAGCAGTTTTGCAAAATAGGGTTCTATAGATATTTTGTAGATGTGGAAATTGATATCCTGAAAGATTAGGTGATTTGCTCTAATGTTAATATTTTCCACCCTCAAAATACCTTGTCTTAGTTTTTTTGTGTATGTTTATGTGTGTGTATACATATACATGTGTATATATTTACATATGTGTATTTACACCTATCATATGAAATACTTTTCTCACCCCCAAGGCATTAGCTTAGCTGGTCAACAAAAGTTTATTAAGCACTTAATATCTGCCAGGTCTGTGGTAAGGGCTGGGAAATAAGGAAGGTAAAAACCAATCCCTGCTCCCAAGAAACTCATAGTCTAATGGTGAAGATGATATATATGTATGTAAAAAATATGTATAGGATCAACTAGGGGCAGCCAGATGGTGCAGTGGATAGAGTGCCCAATCAGGAGTCAGAAAGACCTGAATTCAAAACTGAGCTCAGAACTTAATATTTGGGTGATTCTGGGCAAGTCATTTCACCCTGTTTGCCTCAGTTTCCTCATCTATAAAATGAGTTAAAGAAATGGCAAACTACTTGAGTATTTTTGCCAAGAAAACCTCAAAAGAGATCATGAAGAGTCAACTGAAAACAACTAAATAGCAAAGCTAGGGGTACCCTCAGGGGTAAGGCACTAAGATTCCTATTTATTTATTTATTTAATTTTTAAAATTATTATTTATTTTTTTATTTGCAAAACATATGTATGGGTAATTCTTCAACATTAACCCTTACAAAACTTTCTGTTACAAATTTTCCCCTCTACTCCCTACCCCTCCCCTAGATGGCAGGATATCCACTACAAGTTAATTGTGTTAAAATACTTGACAAATTGAATATATGTATACATATTTTCACACTTATCATTGCTGAACAAGAAAAATCATATCTACAAGAAAGAAAAATCAGAGAAAGGAAACACAATGCAAGCAAACATCAATCGAGAGCATGAAAATGTTATGTTGTGGTCCACATTTCACATCCCTCTCTCTGGGTGTATATGGCTTTCTTCAGTGAACAATTGGAGGTGGTTTGAAACATTTCCTTGTTGAAGAGAGCCATGTCCATCAGAATTGATCATCATATAGTATTGTTGTTGGTAAGGCACTAAGATTAAGGAAGACTTGGAAGATGGCATTTGAGGTAAATCTTGAAGGAACCCATCACATCTTTCCTGTAATTTTACAATAGATTCCTGATTGATCTTTGCTTCAAGTTTCTTCCCACAGAGTTACGGAAGTGATTTTCTAAAAGTGTAGATCTGACTTCTCAATAACCTCCCGTGATTCCCCATTAGCTCTTTGTCCCATATAACTTTCTCTGGTGCTTAAAGATCTTTACAATTGATCTTATCCCTACCTATCCAGTTTTCTTACATTTTCATCTTCTTCATATTCAGTCATGTTGGTTTAATAGCCATTCCTCACACAAAACTCTCTCTTTCATCTCCATGCCTTAGCATTGGCTGCACTTTCCATCCATGCTTGAAAAAAATGTTCTTTTTCCTTGTTTCTGCCTTTTACATGATGTCTTTCCTTGTTTTCTTAGTTGTTAGAGCTCTCCCCTTTCTGATTACCTTCATTTACTCTGCATATGCCTTGTATGTGCCTTTGTATATTCATGTATTTTGGGTAGGAAGCAAACTCCTCAAGAGCAAATACTGTTTTGCATGTCTATTGTTTAGCATAATTATCTCTCTAATATTCTTTGGTAAATTTCCTCTTGGGAAACATGGTGGTCACAGAAAAATTGTTTAAATTATTATCTGCCATCTGTGAACATAGTAGGTATTTAATATATGCTTGTTGATTGATTGTTGAAGGTGTCTGAGGGACTATTTAAATCTGGCTTCTCTTGGTTCCAGGTCTGGAGCTCTAGCCACTATATCATAGGACCTCTTTAAGGAAAGGAAATAAATTGCAAAAGGATCGATGGGGAAATAGAGAGCAGTAATGTCCCAACATATCAATATTTCAGGCAGTGAAAGACAGATGGAAGGACAGATTGAGACTCTACGAGACTCTAGGGAATATATTTGTTAACACTACTATATTTAGTTAGAGTTAAATATTTTTAAAATGTTGGCCTAACACTTGTAAACAAAATAGTCTTTAAAAAGTTTAAAAAATGAAACAAAGCAAAAATGAAATAGATCAGCATATTTTTAATATGCCCTATGACAGTCTGCAAAATACAATTTTATAATGATTTTTAAAAGATGGAATGATACATTTTAATTTAGCTTTCTCAATGCTTTGGCAAGTGCTGCTGGTCTCAGTAATGTTTCTATGAGAGGAAGCCATCAGTACAGTAAATGCAGCAAAGAAATGGTTCTATTGGTTGTTGCCACCTCTTAATAGCTATGACTTTTTGGAGTGAATGGACAATGGCAGGGAGGTGGTGCAGTTTTTAAATACTGTTGAGGAGAAATTCATATTCTTGTTTTCTTGCTTTTTCAAATGCTGACATGAATAATCTGAGCTCCCATTGGGCCTGAGGGTAGTAGAAGCAGCCCTGGTTCTCGCCAGAGAACTTGGGTTTGAATATCCCCTCTGACTTTAATTTTGTTTATATCCTTGGACAAGTCAGTTTTCCAGGGTCTCAGTTTTCCCCATCTATAAAGTGTATGTGTATATGTATGGAGATGGTGGTGTTGGACTATCTGGTCACTGAAATCTCTGCAGGCTATCGAGCTATATTCTTTTAACAGTGTTTTCCCTTTTTTGGCTCCAGTTATTTCCTGCCAAACGAAGCACTTGTTGATCTTAGAGGTCCTTTCCAGCTTTCATTTCCATGTTCTTATGATTCTAGATGTGAGGCAGCATGGTGTGAAAGATCTCTAAGCTTGAAGTAAGAAGACCTTGCTTGGAGTTCCAATCCTGGCACTTGCTAATGTCAGGATCTTGGATAGACCACTGCCTTTCTCTGAGTCTCCATTTTCTTCATCTTCACAAATAGAATCTCCCTCAGTCCTAGTGCTTATACTCTGTCCATAGTTTTGTCCATTGTTTTCTTATCTATCCTATCTATATCTTGTTTGTACAGATTTGTTTGCATGTTGTCTTCCTCATTAGATTATGAACTCTTTGAGGGAAGGAATTGTCTTTTGCCTTTCTTTGCATCCCTATTGTGCTTAGTGTGTTCTTAGCACATAGTAGGCAATTAAAATTACTGATCGACTGACCAACTGACTATCATATGCTCTATATACCTCACATGCTTATTGTAGGGACTAAATGAGATAATCATTTTAAGTCATTTGAGAAAATAAAGCAATTTATTAACATGGTGTAATGGAAAGAGAAAAAAGAGGGAGGGAGAGAAAGAAGGAAAGATGGAAGAAAGGTTAGTTTCTACTTTCAATGCCAGTCTGATATATGTAGGAAGAAGTTTCACAAGATCTTAAGATTCTCAGAACTGGAAGGCAATGTGGTATAGATACTGACATGAGAGCCAGAGGATCACTGTACCTCAGTTTCCTTATCTATAAAATGAGGGACTGTCCCTGAGGTTACTTCTTACTCTAGATTTGTAATCCTATAAGACCCTACCCAGCATTGACAGAGTTTATTCAAAGGTCCCTTCCAGCTTAGACAGTTATGTTAGACAGCTCTTCCAGCTTTAATGTTCTATGTCCTAATGTCATTTCCAGCTTTAATGTTCTATATCCTAACATTCTTTCCATAATGTTCTCTATCCTAACATTCTTACTAGCATAAACAAAATTTTATATCCTAATGCCCTTTCTAGTTTTAATATTCTGTGCTCTGAATCCTTTCCAGTTCTAAGATCCCTTCCAGTTCTTATATTTCATGTCCTTCTAACTCTGTTGTTCTAAGTTTCTTTCCAATTCTAATAATCTAGGTGCAGAGATTCCTTCCATTTCTTACTGCTGTGCTTTTATTATATATACAGTGTCAGAATAGATTTTTATGGAGTTCTAGTTCCAGAGATAATGCTTTCCTCCTGCCTGACTTTTCCCAGGTAACAAGTTCTCTGCCACCAGATGATACGAAGAAGTGATCTTCTCAGTCATTTCTTTGTTCCAGGTCACCTTTAAAATCAGAATGCTAAGGAAGTGGTGGGTGGAGAGAGAGTAGGAAGTGCTGCAGAGCCTATGGGGGTAGCAGCATCAGAGACTAGTCAAGATGTCTGCCACCCAAATGGAAGGATGGTTTAGTGGGTACATCGGCATCTCAAATCATTTTAATTTACCGGCCTTTATAGGGCTGCAACAACTCTCTTGATAATAATTCTAACAGCAGTTGTACTGCATGGCCATAAAACATCAACCTTCTTTGCAATCTCTTCCAAGAATATAGTATATCAGCATTACAGAACAGCTCTTGGCCAATCATTAATTCTTTTGAAATGCACTGTATCAGAAAGGACAGTGTTATCAAGTAGCAGATTCTGGGGAGGTGACATGGGGTAGGAAAAATGGAATTGACTTTGGAGGCTGAAAATCTAGGTTGGAGGTCTGGCTTAAACATGTACTAGCTGTGTGACTTGGTAAATGTTGGGTCCCCTCTCTCAGCCTCAGTTTTCTCCTCCATCCTGTGGGGATAATAATAAACATTACCTCCTTCACAGAGCTGTCACATAGGAAGTGCTTTGTTAACTGTATAATTTACACATTGTTTAAAATTTTTTTTATATCCCTTTGATTTTTAAATATGCCCTGCCTTCCCCTGCCCTTCCCAGTGAGCTGTCCCTTGAAACAGAAGGAAAAACAAATCAAGTCCCAACACTTCAACTCAGTGATACAGTTCATATTATGTGTTTCTCTTCAAAAGTATATTTTCTTAACTCTTTTCTGGGGCTCAGTTATTACAATTACATATGAATCTTATATCTCTATAGAACTTGAAGGTTTACAAAGTACTGTCTTTATGATAGCCCTATGAAGTAGAAATACACATATTATGTTGCCATTTTCCAGATGAGAAAAGTGAGGCACTGAAAGGATAAATGACTTACCTAGGATCATACAACTACTAAGAATATGAGATGGGATTTGAACTCAGGTCTTCCTGATTCCATGTACAATGTTTCTTCTATAGCATAGTTTTTTTTTTAACTTGCAGAATTTGAGGAATGTACATATGTGTCTGAGATAAGATTAACAGGAAGTTGAGTTTAAAAGGATCCTTCTCTGTAATGAACTCTTTGTATATTAAACAGTGAGAGAGTGGCAATTGTTCTGTTCCTCTTATAATATATGCTCATTAAATGTCAACCACGGACTATATATATATATATATATATATATATATATATATATGTATATATATGCTATTAAACAGTGGTTGAACTTCAGTCAGTGTCAAACAATTTCTTCTTAATTTATGTGTGAAATATTTGTCCTCCCTTCCTCATTCTTTCCCTTCCTCCCTCCCTCTCTTCCTTCTTCCCTTCCTCCCTTCCCCCTCCATCCCTTCCTCTCTGCCTTCATCCCTTCTTCACTTCCTCCCTCCCTCCCTTCCCCCCTTTTCCCTTCCTCCCTTCCTCTTTCTCTCCCTCCCTCCCTCCCCTCCTCCCTCCCTCAGTCTTCCCTCCCTTCTTCTTTCCATCCCTCTCTCCCTCACTCCCTTCCTTCCTTCTTCCCTCCTTCCCTCATTCCTTCCTTTCCTCCCTCTTCTCTCCTTCCCTTCCTCCCTCTTTCCTTTCCCTCCTTCCCTTCCTTTTTCCTTCCTCCCTCCTTTCCTCCCTTCCTTCTTCTATCCCTCTTTCCCTTCCTTCCTCCCTCCTTCCTTTCTTCCCTCCTTTCTCCCACTTTCCTTTCCTCCCTCCTTCCTCCCTTTTTTCCTTCCTCCTTCCTTCTTTCCTTTTTTCCCTCCCTCCTTTCCTTCCTCCTTCCCTCTCTCCCTTCTTTCCTCCCTTCCTTCCTCTCTTGCTCCCTCCCTCCCTCACTTCTTTCCTCCCTTCCTTCCTCTCTTGCTCCCTCCCTCCCTCCCTCTCTTCCTTCCTTCCTTGCATCCTTCCTTCTTTCCTTCCTTCCCTCCATTCTTCTTTCCTTCCTTCTTTCCATCCTTCTTTCCTTCCTTCCCTCCATCCTTCCTTCTTTCCTTCCTTCCTTCCTTTCCCTTTTTCCTCCTCCTCTTCAGAAGTGCTTATTAGGGTCACCAACTACTTCAAGTCTGCTTCTTCATAGCCACCCTCTTCCCTGATTTCTCATTAGAGTATCTGGCCTGAACCATTTGTAGTTTTGTTCCTTGGAAAATTTTCTAATTAAGCCTTCTAGAAGAGTGACATTTCATCATGGAGAGAGCTTCTTTTTAAGCTCCAAGGACAACAGACATTTTATTCAAGTCAATGCAATCTCAGTATTTCTGTCTCCCTCTCTTGCTTAGTGAGATGGGAATGGGGAAAAGTACTTCCAAAAGAGATGTACCTTTTGTGTTTTTACTTAATTACTGAGGTAGGTGTCCATTGAGTGATAAGCATTTCCAAGCCCTCCTCATTTATTTCACCAGTGTTGGATCAGATAAACAAGTCTAATTAAACATCCTTTCTAACTCCTTATCATCATCACCATGTCTCCTTTAATAATGACCTTCTGACCAGTTCCCAATCACACGCCAATGTACTTTACAACCTGACCTATCACAGCAGGTCTGCTCTGTAGGTCTGCTGCAGACCTACAGGAATATTGTGTGAAGGAGGAGAGAAGCCATTGCCATAGAGCATGAAGTGACTCTTTGCCTCTTCCTGCCTCATAATCATCCCTCATTGCCAGTTAGCAAGAGATAAGCTAAAGAGTGCCCTTGAGTTCATGTTCTCAGTTTCCCTTGCTGCAGAATAAAAAAGCTTTGGCAGAAAACTGCCATTTGTCCTAACTATGCATTGAAAGAACTGGGACTGTTTAGCCTGGAACCGAGAGCTCTTAGAACAGGATGTGGTAGATGTTTGTAGAGTGGAAAGAGGTTTTAGAGATCATCCTTGATCCTTGGACTGCACATCAGTCTTTTCTGTACCATGCTCTCTTTGGCTTTTAGTGAGACAGATTCTTCTGTAGAATGGATGTAGTAACCCCTACCCTGCCTCCCTCACAAGGAGTGCTTTGGAAAGGATGAAACCCTATCCAAGAGAGGAATGGGTTGCCTTGGGCAGAAGTGTATCCGCCCTCACTGTAGGACTCCAAGTAGAGGCTGGTTGACCATTTGTTATAGAGGGGATTCTTGATCAGTCAGCTACTAGGTGGCCTCTAAGGCACCAGTGTGGTAGAGTGGAACTAGATTTGGAGTCCATCTTGATCCCCATGTATTTGAAACCATTAAAAATTTGAAGTTCTGGATTTTTCCAGTTCTCTAAGAGTGAATGTTGCTGATATTAAAATCTGGCTCATTTTCAAAAACCTGGGGGGACTCCATACCTTCTGGAAAAAAAGAACCTTTTGGATTCAGGTAGAGAATTGGGGGGAAAAGCAAGGAGGCATCCAGACCTAGATTGCTTTTATTGCTTTAGTAACACCGAGAGAATGGAGATTTAGTCTCAGGAAAACCATGAGAAAAAACAAGATCCAAACACAGAGAAGAAATCAGAATAGAATTCAGGGAATTGGAGGGGGGTAGTCTTATTAAATTTTAGGAGGAGGATAAGATTTTATGACCAGGCAGAGATTTTGGAGATATTTAATCTAATTCTCATTTTATATATGGAGAAATGGAGGCTTAGTCTAGGAGATTAGAAAATCTATGTAGGCTGCTCCAGGACTGAGCCTGGAGTCAGGCAGACTTTTGGATTCAAATTCAGGCTCAGATACTGTGTGATCCTGGACAGATCATTTAACTTCTCTTTGCCTCAGTTTTCCCGTCTATAAAATGGAGATAATAACAGCACCTAACTAGCAAAGAATTGGAAAAGGAGTAGATGCCCACCAATTGTGGAATGGCTGAACAAGCTGTGACACATGAAGGTAATGGAATATTATTGTTCTATAAAAATGACTAACAAGCTGATTATAGAAAAGGCTGGAAAGATTTACATGAACTGATGCTGAGTGAAACAAACAGAACCATGAATACACTGTACACAATAACAACAAGAATCTGTGATGATCAACTATGACAGGCTTGGTTCTTCTCAGCAGTTCAGTGATCTGAAGTCATCCCAATAGACTTTGGATAGAAAATGCCATCTGTATTGAGAAAAAAATCTACAGAGACTGAATGTAAATCAACACACACTACATCCATTTCCTTTTTCTATTTAAAAAAAAATCTCTCCCATGGTTTTTCCCTTTTGCTCTGATTTTACTCTTTCAAAATGATTCATAAAGCAATGTGTATTAAAAATAAATATTAAAAGAATAGCACCTACCTCAAAGGTAGGTTGTTGTGGGGATTAAATGTGATAATGTTTGAAAAGCACTTTGCAAACTTTAAGATGCTACATAAAGGGGCAGCTAGGTGGCGCAGTGGTTAGAGCACCAGCCCTGAAGTCAGGAAGACCTGAGTTCAAATCTGATCTCAGACACTTAACATTCCCTAGCTGTGTGACTCTGGGCAAGTCACTTAACCCCAATTGCCTCAGCAAAAAGCAAAAAAAAAAAAAGATGCTACATAAATATTAAATATTAGTATTATCCTAGGTCACATAGTATTAAGTAGCAGAACTGTGGTTGAAATCTCTATTCTCTGATTCTCTCCACCATATTGTTGTTTCTTTCTGCTTTGAGGAGTTGCAAGGTTTCCAGAGAATTGTACTGGTATCCTCAAATATTCTGTGAAATTAATTGAAAAGAAAAAGAAATTTTAAAACCTATAGGGAGAAGAATAGGGGTCCAGAGCCTTCAGGATCTCCTAATTTTTTTATGAGCCTTCACGGTGATTTGGAATTGAACTTGGTCCCAGTCTTCATTACTGCCTTGGTAAAGCTGAAGTAAAGTTCCTTGCAGATAATGATGATATTAAATGCCTTGGGGGCCAGTACTTGGTGGCATGTTGTGGTACTGCCAATCAGAATTTCACATGGTGGGCCATCAGATGTCACTGCTTTGCCAATGGAGACTAATTGCTTTCTGGATAGGTGCCTACAGAGTCCGGGATGGGAAATGACAGCTCGAATTTGAGATGTTGGTGATGAAAATCCTAGTATAGTTGGATGAATGAGAGGCCATAATGGAGATAGTCAGACAGTGATCTTAGAGGATCAAATGAGATATAATTGTACAGTTTTTAGCACAGTGCCTGTAGGTGCTATATAAATGTTAGTTATTATCATCATCATCATTACCATCATTGAGCTTACTCTATGTTAAAATAGGAGCTGAAAGGGAACTTTAGTCCAACCTCTTCATCTTACAGAGGAGGAAACTGAGGCTCAGAAAGATGAAAGGGCTTGCTCAGAGTCATTTAGCTAGTATTTAAGTTTTCCATCCCAAGATCCTAGATTTTGAACTGGACAAGACTTCAGGGGCCATTGAGTCTACCCTCACTGTACAGATGAGGAAAGTAAGTGAGAAAAATAAAGCAACTTGGCCAAGATCATCTGGGTTAGAACTGAGATACAAACTGAGATCTTCTGACTTTCTATCCAATCATCATTTTACTATCTGTGACTTCAATGAACTTTTCTAGAACAACCCTAACGTTGATAGACTGACTCTGATGCTTCATGCTCAACCAGAGGTGACCTTCATCACTTAATATTCCTGGACTTCAGTTTCTTCACCAATAAAATGAATAAGCTGAACTAGATTGTCTCTAAGGCCCATTTAGTTCTAGATTTTAGGGTCCTTTAATCTTGAAATACTTAACTTCTTTGGGCCTCAGTTTCCCTATCTGTAAAATTAGAAGTTTAGGGCAGCTAGGGGGCATCATGGTGCATAGAATGCTGGACCTGGGGTCAGGAAGACCTTACTTCCTGAATTCAAATCCTGCCTTATCTTGTATCTCTGTTCCAAGGGGTCAGGAAGACTTGACTTCCTGAATTCAAATCCTCCCTTATCTTGTATCTCTATTCCAATGGCCTCCATGAAATTTCTCCCTGTTTCAATCTTCATGGAGCTGCAGGATACAATGTAGATTTCACACAAAAGAATTTTCTTATAGATCTGACCATGTCCTTTATCTTTTCAATATACCACAGTGGCTCTCTATTCTGTTCAGAATCAAGTACAATCTCCTCTATTTTTGTTTTTAAAAATTTTCTATACGTTATGATAACATACCTTTCTAACTTCATTATATATAATGTCCTCTCACAGAACAACAGTTCAGCCAAAATGGCCTTCTCTTGGTTCTTCGGGTTAGCAGGAACTTGGGTTAATCTCTGGGAATAATTGTGGTTATTGTGGCCACGGCTGATCCGCACTCTGCTTCTCAGCTTAGCCTGCCTGGTATATTATTTAAATTATAAAAGGCTTAGGGAGCAGTGAAGGATTTGAAGGAGAAGGTTGTCAGAAATATTTTCCTGAGCTCAAATGGCCTATGGGTCACTTCTTTCAATTCTGGTTCACTGACTGCAAAAAGGGAAATTATGTTTTATAGTTTTCATTCATGTATAATGTATTTTAAAATTTCAATTATTAAAGTAGTTTTAATTGAATTTGATGTTGCAGAGTGTCTATTCTGAGATTTGTTGTTTTTTTTTTTTTTGAGGAGAAAAAAATCCCAAACATAGAATCTATTGGACCAAGCCACATTTAAGCTTAGCTCACAGTACTTCCTTACTGCTGCCTATTGCCTATTTCCACACTTTTGCCTGAAATGTATTCCCTCCTCACCTCTGTCTCATAGATTTCCCATCCTTCTAGATGCAGTTCAAGGACCTACCTTCTATACAAAGTTTTTCCTCACAATAATAACTAGCATTTATACAGAACTTCAAGGTTTGTAAAATGCCTTACAAATTTTATCTCATTTTATCTTCACAATAATCCAGGAAGATAGATACTATTGTTATTCCCATTTTATAATTGGTAAAACCAAGGCCAACAGTATGTAAATTACTTTTTCAAGATCACATGGCTATGAACTTTCTGAAGAAAGATTTGAACTCAAGTCTTCCTGATTCCTCGCTCACTATTTGGACACTTGGCTACCTTAGTTTATATTCCTCCCAATATTACCTTGCATCTATTTTTTTATTTCTTCTCTATATGTTCATATAGGTACAGGCTGTTCATTTAATAAAATGGAAGCTCCTTGAAGTCAAAGAAGGTTCCTAGCACACAGTAGGCATTTAATAAGTGCTTGATGATAGGAGAAAATTGTTCAGGTTTTGAAAGAATGAAAAATGTATGTTGGAACCACTCTATAATCCAATTTCCATAACAGAATGCCTTATTCCTCCCAGTATTTGTTTGTTGACAGATTAAGATAATTACAGAATGGAGCCAGCTTTGCTCATATTATATGTTTAATTGTGCTAAGAGCAGTTTATATTTCTCTTGTGCCTTTCAAGACAGAGGATCATTATGAGCTCCTTGGGAGCCTCTTATGATGTGTTTATTTGCTTGGGTAATCAAATGGGGGTGTTTGGGATTTCATAAAAAAATCATTCTCTATGTTATGGAATATTATTGTTCTGTAAGAAATGACCAGCAAGATGATTTCAGAGAGGCCTGGAGAGACTTACATGAACTGATGCTGAGTGAAATGAGCAGAACCAGGAGATCATTATACACGGCAACAACAGTACTATATGACGATCAATTCTGATGGTCATGGCTCTCTTCAACAATGAAATGTTTCAAACCACCTCCAATTGTTCACTGAAGAAAGCCATATACACCCAGAGAGAGGGATGCGAAATGTGGACCACAACATAACATTCTCATACTTCTTGATTGATGTTTGCTTACATTGTGTTTCCTTTATCTGATATATCGTTTGTGTAGATAAGATTTTTCTTGCACAACAATGATAAGTTTGGAAATATGTATACATATATTCGATTTGCCAATATTTTAACATAATTAACATGTAGTGGATATCCTGCCATCTAGGGGAGGGGTGGGGAGTTGGGGGGAAAAATTTGTAACGGAAAGCTATGTAAGGGTTATTGTTGAAGAATTACCCACACATATGTTATGCAAATAAAATAAAAATTTAAAAAAAAATCATTCTCTGAGGAAAGGGCATTATAGATAGAAAATGGAAACATTAAGGGAAAATAGAACATAAAAAACTAGACTATCCCAAAGCTATTTTTATAGAAGAAACTTTGACTTACTCTGATAACTCTTATATATATATATATGTATAGAATTTTAAAGAGATAAAAGTAAAATCTTCTGCTTTGGTTCAAAAAATCAACCTTACATCCAGAAGAAGGCTACCAGAATATTGAATGACATTGAGATTATGTTTAGGAAGATCTGTTTCCTGGTGATCTGGGGATGAAGAAGTGAAGAAATAGGAGGGATAGGATATCTTTAAAAAAGTCTCTCTTGGAGAGAGATTAGATTGGTCCTGCTTGGCCCCAGAGATCAGAAGTAGGAGCTGCAAAGAAACTAAGGTGAAATTTCGTCGGGGTTGGTTGGGGAAAATCTTCCCTGAGAACTAGATAGAAATTAAATGATGCTTTCTTGGGAGGGTGTTAGTTCTCTCCTGATGGATGTCTTCGAGTAGGGGGTGGAGGACCACTTGTGGCCTTCTTGGGTCTACCCTCAGCATCAGTTCTTTCATACAAGTCTTTGTAAGCTTTTCTGAAATCATCCTACTGATTGTTTCTTATAAAGCAATAATATCCATAACATTCATATACCATAACTTATTCAGTTATTCTCCCACTGATGGGTATCCACTCAGTTTCCAATTCCTTGCCACCACAAAAAGGGATGTTGCAAACATTTTTGCACATATGGGTCTTTTCTCACTTTTTGGGGGGATATAGACCAATTAGAGACACTGGACACTGTTAGATCAAAGGGTATGTACAGTTCAATAGCCCTTTGGACATAGTTCCAAATAGCTCTCCAGAATGGTTGGATCAGTTCACAACTCTGCCAACAATGTATTAGTCTTCCAGTTTTCCCACATCTGGAGGCAATTATTTTGAGGTATGGGTTAAACTGTTCCCTTAAACTCTGAAATTCAGTGCAAAGAAGCCTTCAACTCTCTTTGGGGTGGGCAGCTCTGTGTAAGACTCTAAATTATAGTCAAGTTGTTGATGAACAAGTGGAAGAAGTTTCCATGCTAGGAGTCCCTCAGGACACAAGAATGTTAGGTCTGGGTTAAATATATGTCAGTTATTATTTTCAATGGAGGCATTTCAGAAAGCCAGATTTTGGCTTAATTTAAGGAAGAATTTCTAGCAAGAATTTTCTAACATGGAATGGACTGCTTCAGGAGGTGGTAAGTGATTGATCTCTTGAGATCCTCAAGCATGGTTGGGAGTCCTTTGACAAGTATACCTGCATTTATAGATATCATCTGTGGATATGTACACATATAGATGATATATAGATGTACTTCTAGATACAGATATAGATGATATATTATATATACATATATATGTGTTACTATTTGTTCAGCTCGGAAATTTGGGGAGTATATAACTTCATTACAGCTGGTACTCTCATCCTTCTTTTCTCCAAATTGGCTACAAGGGGGTGCACTGGGTCCAGGGTCTGCAAGATCTGGGAAGATCCTGAATCAGACCCTTAATAGCTTTATGACCCTAGGCAAGTCACTTAATTCCTATCTGTCTCAGTTTCCTCAAATGTAAATTGGGGGTGGCAATAGTACTTATCTTCAGAGTTATTGTGAAGATCAAATCAGGAAGACTTGAATTCAAATCCTGCCTTTGATATTTTCTAGTTGTGTGATCCTAATCAAGTCACTTCTGTCTGCCTCAGTTTCCTCAATTGTAAATTGGGGAAAACAACAATAGTTATCTCCTGAGGTTATTGAAAGGATCAAATGAGATCATACTTATAAAGCATTTAGCACAGTGCCTGGCACACACATTATCATTGTTTTTACATTATCATTGTTCTTCCTTCCTTCCTTCCTTCCTTCCTTCCTTCCTTCCTTCCTTCCTT
>JAJPUD010004125.1:155454-165919 GCA_023553655.1 Myrmecobius fasciatus | reverse complement strand
TCCTTCCTTCCTTCCTTCCTTCCTTCCTTCCTTCCTTCCTTCCTTCCAATTGGGGCTAAGTGATTTGCCCAGGGTCACCCAGCTAGGAAGTATTAAGTGTCTGAGGCCACATTTGAACTCAGGTCCTTCTGATTTCAGGGCTGGTGCTCTATCCACTGTATCAATTAGCTGCCCCTCCTTGTTGCTTTTCAGTTTTTTTAATCATGTCCAACTCTTCATGACTCTGTTTGGGGTTTTCTTGGCAAAGATATTGGAGTGGTTTGTAATTTCCTTTTCTGACTAATTTTCCAGAGGAGGAAACTGAGTCAAACAGGATTAAATGACATGTCCAGAGTCACCCAGCTGGAAGGGATCTGAGACCAGATTTGAATTCAAGTCCTTTTTATTGTATTCATCTTTTATTCTCTCTTTTTAAAATAAATAGCTTTTTATTTTCAAAATATATGCAAAATATATGCAAAGATCATTTTCAGCATTCACCCTTGTAAAATCTTGTGTTCCAATTTTTTCTCCTTCCTTTCCCACCCACTTATTTTTTTCTACCAAAGTTCCTTACCTTTTTTTCTTGAAACACAGATCTAAAAACTGACTCTGGGATTTGGCCCAGGTAGAGTCAAACATTCTCTACCCTCCCCACTCCATCCCCATCCTTGCCCTTTTTACTTCATAAATAAATACTTCATAAGTATTTATTCAGTCCTACCTTTCTATGATACTTATTTCCTATGAGTCCTAAAGTATATCACTTTATTTTCACAGTCTTTAATTTCCCCTTATATTAAATAAGAGGTTTTGATAAACTGGTTTTTGAGGTTCCCTTCTGTATTCAATCTAAAATCCCACACAAGGCACCTCTATAGACATTGGGGATACAAAAAGGATGATAACAATAACAATGACCACCACTGGTCTCTGTTCTCTATATTTTACTGGCAGTGTGGGGAGTATATAACATGGACACAGAAAATGACTATAGAGAAAAACATGCATATGTACAAGGAAGTAAAACTTACATAGAAAATAAATGGGAGATAATGGGAGACCCAGCCCTAGCATCTGAGGGGGATGGGGCTGAGATCACAAAAGGCCTCATGGAGCTCTCCAGATTAGATCAGAAGGTCCCAACTCTTTCTTCCAAGCTACCCAGAATTAGGAGAATATTTCCCTGGCTTTTCTGTGTCAGAATCAGCCCTTCTTGGCTTCTTTGTGCCTATTTTGCAGATGAGATAATAGACTGGGGAGCAGGGGGGAAGAAGAAGAGGATCATCTCATGATCTTTCTGAAAGTTCCTGGTCCTGGAATCCCTAGCTTATCTCTCAGGTCTTTGACTTGGACCAGCTCTCTCCTAATAGATGTAAATCAGCTAGAAGGACTGGATGGCCCTCTCTTAACAGTAAAATTGAATTTTTTATTATGAGTTAAAGAGCTGTTGCTTCTGCATTCAGCCACCAGTTCTATTTCAATTGGTCCTTCTTGCAAAGAATTGGGTTTTGGGCAAATATATTATAATGCAATTCCTAAACCAAGGCCTCCCTGGACCTTGCAATGGAAGACCAAAACATCAAGACACTGTGGGGGTCAGAGGAGGCTCTGGTCTCCCCAAAACCCGTGTGCAAAAATAGCTACAATAATTTGGCCCCCAAAGCTATAAACTTGATTTTCACCTAAGCACCAGTTCCCTAAGACAAATGTCAACATAGCAGACTGTTTGCTAATTTTAGACTGCTTGCAGACTGTCTTGCAGATATTTCATTCACACTCAGTACAGGAGGGACTTTGGCATCTGTCTATATCAAAGTCAGGAATGAAAAATACTGACCACCGGCCCCTTGGGAGCCTAAACTCTAACCTAAACCTGTCTAGGAAATAGACATCAAATTCTAATTAATCAAAACATACTTGTGAGTCATGTGTCAATCATAGTTGATCAATTCAATTCCATTCAACTACTTCCTCTTACAATACTTATTTTCCCTAAAAGCCCAGAAGGCTTTTTTTTTTTTGATTTTCCAGTTTCTCTTCCACTAAAATGATCTGGTATTTTTTTTGTCATCCGGTCACATTGACCTTCTTGCCCATTTTGTCTGGACTGGTTGGCCCTGGTTTCCATTTCTGTCTCTGAGTTCTTGTGAATTTCATCTCAACAGCCATATCCCCAAAGACATCTTTCTTGTGGGAGATTTCCCCACTACTTTCTTCTCTATTTTTTTTTTTAATTTCAGTCTGTATCCTGAATGAAGCAACCTACAGAAGCATATCCTGAAGTTCATGTAACTTTCTTACTAATGGGATCAAATCATAGTTTTCTAATTAAATGCCCAGCTAACTGGTCTTCAGGGTTCCAGTTCTCCCTGTTCAAGAAGACATGAAATATGCCTTTAATGTATTTTCTCTCCCCAGCAATAGACACAGAAAAATGAACAATTAGAATGGGCCTTCTCTATAATAAATAAATTAAGCAAACTTATTTGATAAATAGTGAGCTGCCCTCTCTAGAAACATGGTCAGAGAGGTTATGGAGGGGATTCCTGCATTGGAAAGAAAGCCAGGTCAGATTCAATTAATTCCATTTCTACAATATTCAGTATTTTATTTTTTCAATTATTAAGCATTTACTTTTCTTTTTCCCTTCCTCCCCCCCTCCCATGGTGGTGGTGGTGGGGAGAAAAACCCTTCTAATAAATAAACACGATTAGGCAAAATAAATTTTTGCATTGATGATGTCAAAAAATAAGTGTTTTATTTTGTAAATTAGTCTATCATGTCTCTGTCAGGAGGCAGGTAGCATTCTGGAATCATGGTTGATCATCTAAAGTTCTTATGTTTTTCAAAATTCAACAGACATTTATTAAGCACTGACTCTGTTTTAAGATATTGCATTATGTCCTGGGGAAAGAAATATTAAATGAACACAGTTCCTACATTTAAGAGCCTTACAGTTTAATCTGAGAAAGAATGCTAAGGATGAGGATATATTACAAATATTAAGTATACGATACAAAGTACTGTACGGTAGGGGAAAAGTAGATGGTAAAAGTGATGCTTATGAAGAATGATGAAAAAATAAAAAAAAATAGAGAGAAGTATGTTCTTATTTTTGGAGGGAGAGACTACTTTTGACTTGAAGTAGGGACTGGGAGAATCTTCATGGAGTAGCTGGCAATTAAGTAAGACCTCAAAGAAAGGGAAAAGTTTCCTTTAAATAGACAGAAATGGAAGGCTGAATGTATTCCAAACATGGAGGACTTTGTGGGTAAAGAGATGGGAGATGGGAGAGAACAGGATGAGTAGGAGAGAGTAGTCTGGATGGCTTTAATCTCTTCCATTGCAAAGAATCTGGGATTCTAAGATTTCAGAATTCTAAGGTTATAGGAATCTTAGACTCTAGGATTCTATGGCTCTAGTTTATAGGATCACCAGGTTTTATAATTCTATATTTCTGGTATTCTTATTTTAAGGATCTAGAATAGTTTGTGTTAGATTCTAGGATCCAATACTTCTAGAATCCTAAGGCACTAAGATTCTGATGATCAAGAAAGATTATAGGACCATTGGGTTCTATAGTTCTAGAATTCTATGTGAGATTTCTAAACTTGGGAATTATAAGGATCTAGCATACTAAGATTATAGGATTAAAAGGAGATTATGAGTTTCTGTAGTTCTAGAATTCAGTGGTTCCAGAAACCTATATTTTCAGGATTCCAGGGTGATAGAATTCTAAGGCTCCTGGATTCTAAGATTCTATTGTTTTTAAGTCTAGGGTATATTTTCATGTTTGGGTTCTTTTTAGCAGGGACATTTCAGCTTAATTTTGCGTTCAGTTTGTATTTTTACATGCTCAGGGACCAAAGGATCAGGCGGCCCAGCAGTGTTTATTTTAAGCTGAATGACATCAATTTGTTCAGCTGTCTTCACTAGACCACCATAGAAGGGGGTAGGGAAAGAAGTTATATTACTATGGGGGATTTGCAAGAACCTTCGATGTTGTCTTCACAAACTTGGGCTGGTTCCAGGAAACTGTGAGAATCAGGACATCAGCTTTGCCATCAGTATTTTTGATACATAGCCCATTGCACGTTGCTATGTTCTGTGGGATGGCTTTGGAATTAACAGCTGTGCATCTCCCTGGGAGTTGGGCTTTGATGTTGGGGAAAAGTGTCCCTTTCCTTTGGGGATGGAGAGATCATCAGGATCCTCTGTAAGTATCTTGCAGGTTTATAAGCTCTCCTAGGGAGCCCAGCAGAGACATTTAAAATTTTTCCAATCCCAAGTGGACACATGGTTCACTTTCATAAAAGGCTGTAATAAGCAACAAGCAACTGAAGTTGGTGGGTGTTTGGTGGAGGGAGTGCAAATAGGAGAATGAATAAATTAGATCAAAATATAATTCAGAGGTGAGGCAGGGAGGTGGAACTGCCAAAAATTGGAATTACCTTGTCTGAGATTGCCTGTCCAAGGTGATAGTGAGACGTTCCTGTCATTGGGACCGAGAACTTGGAATCGCAATAACTCCAGGACTAAAAGGGATCTTTGAGAGCATAAGAACAGAGAACTAGAGGTAAAAGATGCCTCAGTTATTCAGACCCATCTCCTTCTGAGACCTAGAGAAATTAAGGATTATTCAATAAGTTAGTGGCAGTCATTCAAGTGGAACATAAGCTCTTTGAGGGCATAGATTATTTTTTCATTTTTATCTTTGTGTCTGTCTCTAGCACCTAGGACAGTGCTTTGTATGCTGTAAGTTTTAACAAGTGTTTATTAAATTGTTGAATTGAAACAGGAAAGTCCAGATCTCCTGACTTCCAGTCCTTTTTCTATGACATCTCACTGCCATTCTTGTAGGAACAACAAAGAGCATCATTTCTCTGTCTAATGGGAGCATTCAAGGACCGGAGACTGAGGCAGAACAGGAGATGAGTCTAGAACATCATCAAGAAGACAAAAGTTTGAATCCTGCACTAGATACTTGCTAGCAGTATTATCCTGGGCAAGTCACTTAACCTATCTCAGTCTCAGTTCTCATCAGTAAAATGGGGACAATAATGGGTCTCAGAGAATTGTTGTGATAATGTTAAGTATTTTTCAAACTTTAATGATTTATATTTGCTAGCTTTTTAAAATTAAAAGCCTTCTCCCATAAGTCTTCGCATCCAAGATCGAGTTCCTAGAATGAAAGAGACCTTAGGAGGCTTCTCTTTAAAAAGTCAGAGAAAGCCCTAGTTCTTGTAGTTTACGCTTATGGATTTGTTGTACAGAAATTTCTCTGATGCCAGAGGTTCTTAACCTTTTCTGTGTCTTCACACAATCTGTTAATGCCTATGTATCTCTTCTTGGAATCATAGTTTTAAATGAATAAAATAATATACTTAGAATTATAAGGGAAAACAATTATATTGAAGTATAGTTCTTTTTTTTCCTCCAAATTCATGGCTTTTAGCTTAAAACTTCATGCTCTAAATCTTTACTGAAGGTTTTAAAAACTCATTCATTTATCTATTTAGTTAACTATCTTTCTATTTATTTATCTACCTCTTTATTGGGAAGAGTAGGACAAATGACAGCGTAATGGGCAGAAAGAAATAGGAAAAAACCCTCTTGAGACATTAATCTTGGTTCTGATTGTACATGATAAATACTTAAGAATGGTTTCTTAGGGGCAGCTAGGTGGCACAGTGGATAGAGCACCAGCCCTGAAGTCAGGAAGACCTGAGTTCAAATTTGGTCTCAGACACTTAACATTCCCTAGCTGTGTGACCTTGGGCAAGTCACTTAACCTCAATTGCCTCAGCAAAAAGAAAAAAAAAGAATGGTTTCTTAGCTGAAAGAAGGCAGACTAGTACACAATGGCTGCTTACAGAATAATTACTGATTAATTGGTTGATGGAAGAGTGGAGTGAAAAGACAGCTGCAGTAGAGATGCTACTATCTGGTTGGGGACATAAACTAGACATTTGTATATATTTTATATAGAATGATTAGATCATAGATTTAGAGCTGAAAGGGACCTTTAAAGGGCATTTAGTCAAACCCCTTCTTTTTACAGATGAAGAAACTGAGGCAGAGAGGTGAAATACCTTGCCTAAAGTAATAATAAATATCTGAGGGAGGATTGGAACTTAGGTCTTCTTCACACCCATTTCAGTTCTCTATCTACTACAGCTTCTTGTGTAAAAATATATATGGATATTATGTATATATATATATATATAAAGAAATATATATGTTTGTGTGTATGTTTGTGTGTTTGTATGAATGGCATATAAGCCTTCTAGAGCGGGAGTTATTTCCCTTTTTGTATGTCCAGAACCTTGCATACATAGCAGATATTTAATAAATGCTTGGTAATAATAATAATAATAATAATAATAATAATAATAATAAATTGTTGGATCTGCATATTATGGTTGCGTCTCCCAGCAGAATGTAAGCCTCCTGAGGGCAGGGTCTGTTTCCTTCCTATCTTTGTATCCTCAGCATCTAGCAAAGTGCCTGGTATCTAGTAGGCATTTAATAAATATTCATTGGTTGATTGATGGTACATTATTTAGCCACTGTTGCAAACGGCCCTTGGTCACTTCCAAGGTAAGGGTTGTAAAGGGTTATCAGTGATTTTTTTCTCCATGTGGTACCAGCCTCATGCAAATGACTGGGTCTCCCTTCCATCTATGTCTCCATGGGCATGTTTGGCCAACCCAAACCCCCGAGGCTGTGCACCAGACAGATCAGGAAATGTCTTTGTACATCCAAGGCTCCAGGACCGGCTGCTTTCATGTCTCCATGTGTCCCTTTGGTGGCAGAGGCTGAGTTCCTCTGACCACTAGAAAGCCTCTTGTTCAATGGTTTGATTCAATTTAACAGGAGAAGAGGAGGGCGAGAAGGGAGGGAGCATTTCCTCATGAAGGAGATAGACATGGCTTGAGTTGACTTTTTGGTTTGGTAATGAAGCAAATATTTGAGCTGTTAAAACATTAGAGCCTCCTGATATTTCTGTGATGCATAAAGGCTGACCTTAATTGAGAGGGTAGCAAGTGTACACTGAGTTAAGATTCAGGCTGAAGATTTGAAATCACTTGGCTCCTCCTCTCACCATTTCCATAGAGTAGCAATGTGGATAGAGTGCTGAACAAGGCATCAGGAAATTAGTTCAAATCTTGCCTCAGACTCACTAGCCATGTCACCCTAAGCAAATCATATAAACTCTTTGGGTCTCAGTTTCTTCCTTGATAAAATGGGGATAATAAAAGCACCTACTTCTCATGGTTGTTGTGATTCTCAAATGAGATAATAATTGTAAGGCTCTTAAACAGTGATTGGTACATAGTAGGCACTTTGTTAGCTATAATGATGATGATGATAATAATGTATTCTTACACTAGAATGTAAGCTCCTTGAGTTCAGAGACTATTTTGGTTTGGCTCTGTTTCCTCCTCCACCCAAATTGGCCTTCTCTGTGCTCTCTAAACACATCCCTTCATCTCTCATCTCCCTACCTTTGCCCTAGCCTGTGTCCATACTTGAAATGGGTTCCTCTCTGTCTTCAATTTCATAGAATCACTCTCTCCCTTCAAGACACAGTTTATGCTCCATCTTCTGTATGAAGTCTTTTCCTTAACACTTCCATCCACTGGTACCTTTCCCAGCTCTGATCTTTCATGATCTAAGATACCTCCCAACTCCATATTCTAAGGTCTCTTGAAGTTTTGACCTTCCATGATCTAAGATACATCCCAACTCTCATTTTCCATGTTCTTAGGTCCCTCCCAGTTCTGACCTCCTATGATCCAAGGACCCTCCTAGCTTTGATATTCTATGCTCTAAAGTTCTTCCCAGATCTAACATTCTATATTCTAAAGTACCTCCAAATACTGACTTTCTCTTCCCTAAGGATCTTTTTAGGTCTTAAATTTTTTTAATTCTTCAGCACCAAAAATGAAATATTTTCCCTTACATAGCAGAACCTGAAAGAGGATTTTATATGAAACTGGGAATCTCCTTTTCTTCCACTTGCTTTTTAAAGAAGGTAATGTCACAATTCCACATGTTACTTTTAAAATAGTCCTTCCTGTCTGTACTTCCTTCTCTTTCCTTCTGTGCACTTAAAATATCTTAATGACTCTATTTTGGGGAGTATCATTATTTCTAATCCTTCTTTCACCCAACCCCTGCCCCCAATTTTAAAACCCAGAGAGGCAGAGAAGACTCTTCAAAGAGATAAATGTAGCTAAGCAAAAGGAATCTATTCAGTGGCCTTGTCTGGAAACATGTGTCTCATTCTGTACCTTGAGCAGATTATTTTTTTTCAGGAAGTGGGCAGCCTGCTTCATTATGAATCCTCTGGAATCATGGCTGGTCATTGCCTGGGACAGAGTTCATGAATTTTCCAAAGTTGCTTTTCTTTTGTCCTTGTCCTATTATAGATTATTTTCCTACTTCTTTTCTTCTCCCTCAGCTTTAGGTCCTGCTACCCAGGATCTTCTGAAATACTTTCATAATTTTTAATGGAACAAGTGTATCTCATTAAATGTATATACTCAAGTTTGTTCAGCAATTCTCCAATTGTGGACCATCCCAGTTCCGACGTTCTGTTCTAAAATTTCCCCAAAGCTTTGACACTCAGTATTCTAAGGCTCCTTTCAGCTTTGACATGCCCTGTTCTAAGGGCTCTCCCAGGTCTGAAATCTCTTGTTCTAAATTGTTCCCTTCCAAACCTGATGTTCCCTAAGACTCAGTCACATCTGACATTCCTTGTTCTAAGGCCCCCCTTCAGACATTCCCTGTTCTAAGATCCCCCACCTCTGACATTCCCTATTCTAAGGTGCCCTCTACTTTGGACATTCCCTGTTCTAAGACACCCCCCCCCTTGGGCACTTCCCGGTTTAAGACCCCCACCTCTGGCATTCCCTGTTCTAAGCCCCCCCCAGACATTCTGTGTTCTAAGGCTCCTCTCAGATGTGACAGTCAATGTTTTAAATTTCCTTTCAGCCCTGACAATTCTGATTTCTAATATTCTGTGCTCCAAGATCTCTTGGAGCTTTCTGACACCACGACTCACAGTACAAAGCAGCTCTTCCGAGCCCAGACACCATTTCAAAGGTAGGAATCTATTCAGCTTGTGAATTTCCCCAACATTAAGTGGTATACAATATTTTTCCTGATAAAAATCAGTGATTTGCGAATGCCGAACCCAGGCGTAGACAGGTTATATGACAATTAATTAAATCAGTAAATAAGTTATTATAATACAAATCCCATTAACAGGAGAGAAATGGAAGATTAAATCTTTTAGCAATGAACTTAAAAATTAATGGGAGCAATCTTTTGAGGAAGGCCCTTTTTTCATCTCTTCAACAAGAATAATAGTTTGGTTAGAGAGAATGCCACCAGAAGAGAATAAATTAAGCCTTTAACTCTCCAAGGGTGGAAAATACATTTTTAAAAAAGCTTTCCATTTAGTGGAGCTGCTGTTTCTAGCCAATTGCATCCAGATGCCCATGTCTTCAGGAGCCTCTCAATGGGATGCTTTCTTCTCTGGTCTAATTTGTGAGCCTGATTCTGGTATCTGGGTATGCAGAGTGGCAGATGAGGGATGAGAGCCCCTCCCTCCGTTCACATTGACAATGAACGACTAGACTCTGGAGATGGGAAATGCTTTTCATCTTGCCAGAGAGAAGGGACACCAGGCTGGCTGACAGCATCCTAGATGATGAATATGTATCAGGACCTAAGTCTAATTAAAAATGATAATAATCATTCATATGGTCCTTTATGGCTTACCAAAGAAAGCCTTTATGGCTTTCTGTATATTATCTCATTGAATAATAACAACATCTGTTTTTAATAGCATTTTAAAGTTTAAAAAGTACTTTATACACATTATCTTTATCAAGACTCTCAGAGCATTTAGAATAGACAATGGCCAGAT
Organism: Myrmecobius fasciatus; assembly: GCA_023553655.1. Taxonomy (NCBI): domain Eukaryota; kingdom Metazoa; phylum Chordata; class Mammalia; order Dasyuromorphia; family Myrmecobiidae; genus Myrmecobius; species Myrmecobius fasciatus. The sequence goes on along the minus strand of JAJPUD010004125.1, from coordinate 155,997 downwards.
CCCTGGCCTCAGTGTCGGGAAGATCTTTGTGCCGAAGACACTTATTAGCTATGAATTCTGGGTAAGTCATTTATTCTCTCTCCGATTTTCTCCTCTGTAATACTAATAGAAGCAAGAATTTTTAGAGTGCTTTAAGGTTCCCAAAACTCTTTACAAATGTTATCTCATTTGATCTTCACTGAGAAGGAGATGCTATTATGATCCCCATTTTACAGATGAGAAAATCATGACTAAAATTGTGTACAGGGTCACATAGTTACTAAATTTCTGAGATGGCATGTGAACTCAGGTTTTCCAGACTCCAACTCCAGTGCTCTGACTATAGCACCACCTAACTGTAGGATAAAGACTTGGACTCAAAGGCTTCTAAAAGGACCAAATGAAAAAAAAAGTACACAATAGAAAACAAAAGAAAACTTAGAAGGAAGTACCCAAAAATTGGATAGTTTGAAAACAATGTGTAGTTAAAACAAAACAAAACAAGTGTGTAATAAATGTGTCATTTTATATATATATATATATATATATATATATATATATATA
>JAJPUD010004125.1:118235-155354 GCA_023553655.1 Myrmecobius fasciatus | reverse complement strand
TATATATATATATATATATAAAGAAACAGTGAAAACATTTATGGTTTTATATTGAATCCTCTCTTTATATTCTGCTGGATACATAGAAATATTCTTTTTTTCTCATTTTGCATTTAAGTTTAAAATGAATACAGAAAGAATCAAATGAGATAATATTTTTAAAGTGTTTTGTAAACCTTAAAATGTTATATAAATTCTGGTTAATAATATTGTTATTATAGAGAAGGAAACCATCTAAAAAAGTTAAATGACTTATTCAGAATGACGGAGTTAGTGTCTGAAGTGGGATTCAAATTCAGTTCTTTTTTACTTTAAGGCAAGGGTGTGTTAGCCACTACCATTCTAATTCTAAATTTACAGTTCCCAGGAAGGAGGTGTTATTAAACATAGCATGGAATCCTTTGATCATAAGTGTAAAATTGGAAGGGACCTTGAGAGATTATCTAAATCCAATCCTTCCATTTTATACATTAGGAAAACTGAAGCTCAGATTGGTGAAGTAACTAGCCTGAGATTAGTGGTATGTTTTCCACTGCAGATGAGGAAACCAAGGATTGGGGAACCCTTGCTAAATGGGGATTTAGAATTTCAGGACTTGGATTCGAATTCTGTCCCCCTCTATTTATCAGCTTTGTGACCACGGGCCTGTCATGGACCCTCATTTGTAAAATGAAGATTTTTGAATTAGATGATCTCTAAAATCTTTATGGTCATGAATATCAGAGGTGAGTCTTAATCCCAGATCTGTTTTGAAGTCCATTGCTCTTTCTACCACAATACCAAGGCAATGTCATTCCTGCCCTCATGAAGCATTTGTTCTAAAGGACCCTGGTGGACAAATACCATTTTTTAAAAAACAAATTAGGAGCTCGGACTGTCTTTCTAGGAGGCACAGTGTTACTGGAAATGACTGGAAATGACCTTGGGGGATATCTGTTCAAATCCCCCTTTCTCATTTTACAGAAGAGAAAATTGAGACCTAGAAAGGTAAAAAAAGTGACTTATCTACAACCACAAAGAGAGGAAATGGGAGGAATGAGATTTGAAACCAGGTCCTCTAGTTCCAAGTCTAACATGTTTTATGACTCTTATTTTCTTTCCAATCTAAAAGTACCTTTTGAGTTAATTTTCTTTTTGACATTGATGACAGACACAAGACATTGAAAAAAGCAAAGGAAAACATTCTGATTTAAAACTGTTTTCTTTCATTGCCAGTCCTAACCTGGGACTTGGATCCCATCACTGTACAATGCAGCTAAGTAGAGATGTAACTAGGACAGAACCATTGAGTCTCTGTCCTAGGGTACTGGAATTTAGAAGTTAAGTGATAGCATTTGCATGACAGTATTTGCATTTCTTTCTCAGGTAGAAACAGTTGAATCTTCCCAACTATTTAGCAAGAATAATTCATTAAACCCTGAAACTACCAGATGGATCTTTTTTTCTCATGGGGCAAATATACTATAGGTAGGTAAGTCCATAGGTGGATTTAACTCAGCCCCCTCCTCAGCACTGGTCTTTTGGGGTTCTTCACTCATGGGAGCCAGTGACTCAGGGTCTATATATTTTCATTATGTGACAGTACCTTTCCTTTCCTATTCTAAGGCCTATCTCTAAAACTCCCCTTGTCTCATGAAAGTTTTATTTATCTTTACACAATTTATTTCAGGAGAGCTTTCATACCTGTTGCTCCAGGCGTCCAAATGGTCAGTTACAACTCTACAACTAAGTGATTGGGCTTGGGAAAACTCAGCTAAGAAGCCCAAGAAATATAGAGAGTTCTCTATCTTACAAAGGGCTTAGTGCTGCTAATGCTGTATTGAGCAGAGTTTTTGCAAAAAAACAAAAAACAAAACAAAAAACAAAGCTCTTAGGTTTTCTAAAATAACATCAGAATTTCCTGATGATCAGAATGAAGTGGGATGTCTATCCCCTAATTGCTTGTTCAGGACATTAAAAATTTTTTTTAACATTTTTTTTTTTTGCTTTTTGCTGAGGCAATTGAGGTTAAGTGACTTGTCCAGGGTCACACAGCTAGGGAATGTTAAGTGTCTGAGACCAGATTTGAACTCAGGTCCTCCTGACTTTAGGGCTGGTGCTCTATCCACTGCGCCATCTAGCTTCCCCGACATTTTAGATTTTTGATTAACCAATTAATAAACATTTATCAAGCACTTACTTTGTGTCAGGCTATTCTGCTAAATAATCAGTGGGAATACACACATAAAATAAAATGCACTTTTGGAGGAGCTGTGACCTGGGAAAAAATTTGGAACCCCAAACCTATTAAACTGAGCATACTTTTTGACCCAGTGATGCTACTACTGAGTTTCTACCCAAAGTAATCAAAGAAAGAGGAAAGGACCCATATGTACATAAATATTTATAACAACTCTTTTTATGGTGACAAATAATTGAAAACTGAAGGACTACTCATTAAGTTAAGTATATGACTGTGATAGAGTGCTATTGTGCTGTAAGAAATAATGAAGGAGATGGTTTCAGAAAAAAAAAACTTGTGAAGACTTATTATGAATTGATGCAAAATGAAGTGAGCAGAAAGAACTAGGAGAACAATTTATACAATAACAACAGTAGTGTAAAGATGATTGGCTTTGAGAAACTTGAAAACTTTGATCAACACAATGACCAACAATAGTTCCAAAGGATGATGATGATGAAAAATCTATCCACCTCCAGATAGGGAATTGATGGACTCAGAGGGAAGATTCAAGTATGTTTTTCATCTTTATTTCCTTTTCTTTGTTTTGCATACATCTTTAATGGATTTAATTTTTCTTGCCTTCTCAATTGGGGGGGGGGAAGAGAGAACATTTTACAAAAGAAAGTAAAATAAAATTAAATAAAGAAACCAAAAAAAGTAAAGTGAGAGGTTGAGCTCTTTTAATGTATAACCTTAGGATTCTGTATGCTTAGTTACCCACAGTACACAGTAATTGTTCTGCCTTTAATGGACTTACAGTTGTAGTAGGATGACTTTCTCCTAAAAATACTTTCTTCTTCCCTCTCTCTCTCTCCCTCTGCCTCCTCTCTCTTCTCCCCCTCCCTCTCTCTCTCCTCTCCCTTCTTTCCTTTTCCCCTTCCTCTCCTTCCCTCCCTCTCTCTCCTTCCTCTCCCCCTCTCTCTCCCTTTCCCTCTCCCTTCTTCCCTCCCTCCCTCCCTCCCTCCTCAAATACCCAAATGAATCTATGATTTTATTATTTTGGAAATTCACTCAGTGATTCAGTGATACCTACTCAACTCTTGCCTATGTTTTCCCCTAAGTTCATGATGGGTGTTTTTCCTCCTTTTACCCTGGGTGCCAATAGCACCCTCTGTCTGTCCACTTATCATCCCTTGCTCTCAACACTTTCTAGCCTATTTTCTTTCCCGGTCATAGAATTCACTGATGACACTTTTAATTTCTGCTCTTTTTCAGACTTCTTCATTGAGTTATATGTTGCAGCCCACTTACACTTACCATGTGTCTCTCCATTGCCCTCTACTTGATAATACCTTTTTAATTTTTTAGAAATGGTTGCATTCCACATGTTTCTGCCAAATGGTCAGTGTTAAAAAGATGGACCTTTACTTTTGTGAGATTCTTGAGATTGTTTTAAAGGCTCTATCATTTCCCAAAGGCAAATTAGACAGGTCTCTTTCTCTGGTTCAGTTCTGGGACCAGTTCCCATTTGTGTTATCTGACATCCTTTCCATTTGATCTTCTTTGAAGTCCAACCTATAATCATCATCATCATCATCCTTAGCCTCCTTCTCCTTCTTCCCCTCCTTCTCATGAACTACAGTGATAATTATTACATCCCTAGAGCAAGTTGGCTGCTGGATAGTTTTCTTCTCACCAAAGTCCTCTGTGTATTACAGTTTGGCCTCTTCCTGAAACCATTTGTCTTCCCTCCTCCCTGATCTAGCTGTTACTTACATTGGTAAAATGTGTCCTTGTGGAACGATTATGAGATGCACAAGGAAATGGCTTGATCTCCCTTTGAAGTGAAATCTTTGTAGGAAAAAAAAAGACACAAAGAACCCCCCAGTGAATTCTTCTCCAGAATGAAATTAGTTTTCTAAAACAGATGTGGAAGCTAATTTGTACAATCCTGTCAGCTAGAAGGTTTTGGAATGAATTACCTTGATAATCTAGTTGAGAATTTACCACATTACACCTAGAATTGCATCTCTGAATCAAGAATAAGAAGAATAATAAGTGATGGACATGACCACTTTAAAGTTTATAAGGTACTTTAAGGGGAGGAAGGAAGAATGGAATAAGTATTTATATAGCACCTACTCTGTGCTAGGCATTATGCTAAGCACTTTATAAATACCTCTCACTGAAACCTCACAACAAGCCTGTAATAATATAGAAATTATTATCAGTTATTATGTTGCTAATTATCATCTAGTCTGTACAGTGGTTAGAGCACAAGACCTGGAGCCGAGAAGGTTTGAGTTCAAATTCAGCCTTACTGGCTATGGGACCCTTACCAAGTCACTTAAACCTCTCTCTGCCTCAGTTTCTTCATCTGTAAAATGGAGATAATTATATAACTTATCTTCCAGGGTTGTTGTGAGGATGAAATGAGATATTTGTTAAGTGCTTTGCCAACCTTGAAGTGCCATATATATGCTAGCGATTATTAATCATTATCCCTATTTTATAAGTGAGACCTGGGTTAATGTGACTAATTCCAGATCACAAAGCTAGTGAGTATTGGAGGTAGAACTTTCTTGTTGTCAAGTCCAACACTTTATCCTCTCGGTACCAGACCATGGTGCCAATCTTATTTCAGGTATTTCTTCCTCCATCTCCCCAAGTTGTGGGCAGGAAGTCTGTCTCTGGAGCGAGGCACTCACCACTCTGAGCTTCAGTTCCTAGGGCAACAGAGTAGAAAGAGCACTGGACTTGTAGTCAGTGAACCCAGTTTTGAATTCCATCTTTGTTAACTTTCTAGCCGTGAGATGTTGGGGAAGTCTCTTTGCTTTTCTGGATCTTGGTTTTCTCATTTGCAAAATGAAGCAGTTAGATTAAATTGGAGTTTCTTAAACTTTTTCCAATCAAGACCCCTTTTCACTGAGAAATTTTTATGCAACCCAAGGTATAGAGGCATATAAAATAGGTATACAAATCAAACATTTATTGGTAATAAATCATAATTTCATGACTCCACATTCAGTTACATGATCCCACAGTTTAAAAAGCTTTGAACTAAGTGATGTCTGAGATTCTCTCCATCTCCAAATACTATGATTTATAAAGTTCATACTGATGTTACTCCTTGCATCATCTTCCTCACAGTATCATTGTGAAGAAAGAGCGTTCTAACTCATTACTGAGATGTAGGCATGCTCAGAAGGCAGCCAGATATTGGTAGAAGGAGGTCAGGGCTTGAGATCATGAGACTTAGGTTTCAGTCTATTCTCTATCACCCACTCACTATGTCCGGCAAACCCACTATTTTTTGGATCTCAGTTTTCTTCCCTCATTGGTGAGATAAAGAGATTTGACTAGATGGTCTCTAAGATCTCGCCAAAATTTAACTCTCTACCTTCCAAGGTCTCTCCTATTTTCAGAATACTATATTGGAAAATTCCATCTTTCTCTAACATTGTATGTTCTAAATATCCTTCCAGCTCAACATCTTTTATTCTAGGGGATCCTTCTGCTTCTACAATTCTACATACTCATGTTTCTTCCACTTCTAACATTTTTATGTACAAGGGGTTCTTCTAAAGCTAACATTGTTTGTTCTAAGGTCCTTTGTACCTTGAACATTTTATTTTCTATCATTCTTTCTACTTTTAACATTGTATATTCTATTGTTGAATTGTCTTTAGAGATTGTGGGTTCCTCATCATAAATAAAGTCTATCAAGCTAAAGACAAACCATTAATTTGTCAGTTACATGAAAGTGGGATTTATTTTCATTATGACTTAGACTAAATGGTCAAATTCCAGAATCTGACAACTCTAAAGTTCTTTTTGCATCTGGCATTGTCTGTTCTAAATCATTTTCTAATGTTTTGCCACATTGGATATTCAGTGTTTTAGAGTTCAAGGATACCTTCCAATTCTGATTTCCTCTTCTCTAAGGACTCTTTCATTTGGAGAAATGCTCTGGGATTAAGGTGTTGCCCTTTTGTTGTATTTCCAGAACTCAACACTGTGCTTGTCATATAGTAAATGATAAATACATGTTGAATGTTGACTTGCTCTTCCAATTTCTATTGGCATCAGCTATCTAGAGCCTCAGAGCAAGTCTGGGTTTTATTATTGAAGGATTCTAGGGGACCCTGAGAGAGAGTGTGTGTGAGTATATGTGTAAAGTACACTTACTCAACAGTCCCTATCTATGTAATTACCATACTGATTATCAATAAACCAATTAAGACTTAATTAGCTTCTAGGAATGAGGATTTATCAAGGTATGTATTGTTTTATTTTTATGAATGCAGGGAAGATTTATTTTACATTCTTGCAAGAATGACTGCCTCGGTGAATAGACACACTTTTGAAGCTCCAAAGGCAGCATCTTATTTCCTATCCTGAAGCACAAGTCCCTTCCCTGATTCCTATTAATTGGATGTTACAGAAGTTACATGACATCAATCTCCACAAGGTAGTATATTGTAAGAAGAGCTGGTACAAGACATTTTTTTTCAAATTGGGAGCACACTCTCCTATAAATACAAATCAAGTCCAGGGGAAAATGGGGTCAAGCTTAGAGCATATGTGGCAAAGGTAATACCTCTCAGATCCTGGAAGTTCTTTTGCTAGAATTCTTTCTCTGCCATTCACCCTTCCCCCATTCCTTCCCCTAGACAGCAAGTAATCCAATATATGTTAAACATGGGCAATTCTTCTATACATATTTTCACCATTATCACAAGAAAATTATCACCATTAGCACAAGAAAAATCAGATCAAAAAGGGAAAAAATGAGAAAGAAAGCAAAAGCAAACAAACAACATCAAAAAAGTAAAAGTATTATGTTGTGATCTACACTCACTTCCCACAGTCCCTGCTCTGGATTCAATGGCTCTCTCCATCACAAATCTATTGGAATTGGTCTGAATCACCTTGCTGTTGAAAAGAGCCACACCATCAATATTGATTATCACATAATCTTATTGTTGTTGTGTACAATGTTCTCTGGGTTCTACTTAATTCACTTAGCACTGTTTCATGTAAGTCTCTCCAGATCTTTCTGACCTCAATCTGCTGATTGTTTATTATAAAACAATAATATTTCATTATATTAATATACCATAACATCCACTCAGTTTCTAATTCCTTGCCATCACAAAAAAGCTTCTACAAACATTTTTGCACATGTGGATCCTTTTCCCTTTTTTATGATCTCTTTGATATACAGACCTATAGAGATATTGCTGGATCAAAGGGTATGCACAATTTGATAGCCCTTTGGATATATTTCCAAATTGCTCTCCAGAATGGTTGGATCGGTTCACAACTTCACCAACAATGTATCAGTACCCCCATTTTCCCATATCCCCTCCAACATTTATCATTATCTTTTCCTGTATTCTTAGCCAATATAAGAGGTATTTGTACCTCAGAGTTATCTTAATTTACATTTCTCTGATCAATAGGAAGCACATAGAGATTAAGTGATACAAACAGTAAATATCTGAAGCATGATTTTGAGGCTAGATCTTTTTGACTACAGATCTAGTTCCTTTGGGGGTAACTTGGTAGCACAGTGAATAAAGAGATGGGCTGACATGAGAAAGACCTAAGTTCAAATTCAGTCTCAGACATTTACTGACTGTGTGGCTCAGACAAGTCACTTAATCTCTGTATGCCTTAGTTTCTTCAATGATAAAATGGGAATAATAATAATAGCATCTACCTTTTAGGATCGTTGTGAGGATCAAATCAAGTAAAATTTTAAAGTGTTTAGCATAATATCTAGAACATAGCAGGCACCTAATAAATACTTGTTACCCTTCCCATGGGGCAGGTAGGTAGCACAGTGGATGAATTGCCAGGTGTAGAGTCAAGAAGACTCATTTTAGGGAGTTCAAATCTGACTTCAGACACTTACCAGCTATGTGACTCTGGGTAAGTCACTTAACACATTTGCCTTAATTTCCTCAAATATAAAATGAACTAGGGAAGAAAATAGTAAACCATTTTAATAAGAAAATCTCAAATGGGCTCATGAAGAGTTGGGCATGATTGAAATGACTCAACAACTCCTTTCCTTTTTTCCCCTTCCCTATGCAATATAGCCTCCCTGGTTCAGAATCCAGTTTTTTTCACTTACTACCTATGTGATCTTGGGCAGGTTATTTGCTTTGCTTATTCCTTGATTTCTTCCTCTCCTAAATGAGGGAATTGGACTGGATCTCCTTGGTTTATTATGACTCCAAATTCATAATCATTCTAGAGACTATTTGGAAATAGGGTGAAAAGTATAAGATTGAATGATGAATACCAGCGTACCTGCAAAATTCTTTCCCCTGGAGAATCAATCTTTAATTAGCCACACATAACTTTAAAATATTCCCCCTTTCATTTTCTGACTTGGAATCTTATTTTTAAATTTACTGGATGATAGAACATATTTTGAACTAGGGAATCAAATGAGTTTCCAGTTGTTACTTAGAATGCTTTAATCCCCAGAAGAGAGACAGATTAAAGAATGTGTCAGGTTGTTTTCTTTGAAACTTAATGTTGACAGCCCTCTTTTCACTGAGTTGGCGTTCCTTTGCAGGTGCCCGATGAGAAAGGCCTCCTATCCCTCATCACAGTGTTCAGTGTCTCTGGGGGATGCTGGAACAGCTCAGGGACCCAAGAGGTTGAGGGATAGGAAAGGAATGTTGGAGGGGAAAAACCAATTAAAGAGCCTGCTTTAGAAAGGAAGGGAACTAGGAAGATGCTGAGCCAAGGAAACGGACAAAAGATGTTACCACAAAGGAACTGGCCTTCTTGTTCAAAAAACATAAATAGAGATAACACCCTTTTTTTCCTCCTTAATCAAAATGGCAAGGAGCCAGGAAGGACCTGCATGCTTTCTCTGGGGCCTGAGGCAAGCTCACAGCTGGCTTCAGCCTCTGGAACGCTTTTCTAGCTAAGATGAAATAAAAATGTAAGTGAGATGAGATGAGATGAGGAGGGGGTAGAATTCTTCTACCTAGTGTGGTGGGGGGAGGTAATGTTGCCCAGTGGAAAGAGCACTAATTCTTGAACCTGAGTTCACATCCCACCTCTTTCAATGACTATCTGGATGACATTAGATAAACCATTTAACTTCCTTGAGCATCATTTTCCTCATATGGCACTCTTTTCTAGGTCCAAGTCTATGGGCTGATGGACTTCCTAGCCACTAGCTCCAAATCATTTCACCTGTTTTCCAGCCATCATCCCATCTTCTTTCCTTTAAGGAAGACATTTACTGAATACTTACTTTGTCCCAGGCGCTATGCTAAGATTAGGAACACAGATGCAAGACATTTTTGCCCTCAAAGAGTTTGCTCTTTTTTTTCTTCCTTCCCATGCTCTCCCTCCTCACTAGTGTTTTGCTTCTGATCATCCCCTCCCTCAACTTGCCATCCCTTCTATCACCCTCCTCTCTTTTCTTATCCATTTCTCCTACTTCCCTGTAGCATAAGATAAATTTCTATACCCAACTGTTTATATTATTCTCTCTTAGAGCCAAAATTGATAAGATTAAGCTTCAATGTTCATACTCCTCCTTTCTTTCCCTCTACTGTAACAGGTCTTTTGTCCCTCTACATGTGATTGAATTTACCCCATTTTACTTCCCCATTTCCTTTTCTCCTTGAACAATACTTTTCCCAACCCTTAATATCTTTTTCTTTAATATCAACACATCAGAGTCAACTTACATCCACTCCCTCTGCCTACATATATCCTCTCTAACTACTCTAATAAAATATACAGTTCTTAAGAATTACAAGTATCATTTTCTTATGTAGGTATATAAACAGTTTAACCTTTAAGTAATATGTTTTTTTTCTTTCCTGTTTACCTTTCTATGCTTCTTTTGAATCCTGTATTTGTAGATCAAATTTTCTGTTTAGTTCTGTTTTTTTTTCAATGAAAATGATTGAAAGTCCCCTACTTCTTTAAAGATCCATCTCCTTCCCTGAAAGATGATGCGCAATCTCACTGGGTAGTTGATTCTTGATTGTAATCCAAGATCCTTTGCCTTCCAGAATATTTTATCCCAGATCTTCCTATCCTTTATTGTAGAAGCTGCCAAATCCTGGGTAATCCTGACTGGTTCCTCAATACTTGAATTTATTTTCTGGCAGCCCGAAGTATTTTTTTTTCCTTGAGATTATAGTGCTGGAGTTTTGCAACAATATTTCTTGGAGTTTTTCTTTCAAGATCTCTCTCAGGAGGTGAATGATGGATTCTTTCAATGACTATTTTGCTTCTAGTTCTAGTACACCAGGACAGTTTTTCCTTTATGATCTTTGAAGAATGCTATCTCAGGCTCTTTTTTTTTTCAGTCATAGCCTTCAGAGAGTCCAATAATTATTAAATTATCTTTCCTGAATCTATTTTCCAGGTCAGCTATTTTTTCAATGAGGTATTTTACATTTTCTTCCATTTTTTCATTCTTTTTTGTTTGACTGATTTATAGTCATTAGCTCCTATTTGCCCAGTTCTAGTTTTTAATGTATGATTTTCTTCAGTTAACTTTTGCATTTCCTTTTCCATTTGATTAATTCTACTTTTAAAGGTATTGTTTTCTTCAATGGATTTTTTTTTGTCTTTGATCAACTGTGTTTTTTAAGAAATTGCTTTCCTTTTCTAAGCTGTTGACTCTCTTACATAACTCTGATTTCTTTTCCCAATTTTTCTTCTAGCTCTCTTCTTTGATTTTTAAAATCCTTTATGAGCTCTTGCAAGAAAGCTCTTTAGGCCTGAGACCAATTAATATCCCCCTTTGAGGTTTTATATGTGAGCATTTTGTCCTCTTCTCAGTTGGTGTTTTGGTCTTCTCTGTCACTATAATAGATTTCTGTGGTTAAGGTCCTTTTCTGTTTCTTGTTTATTTCCTTCCTTCCTTCCTTCCATCCTTCCTTCCATCTTTCCTTTAAATTCCATAGCCTTTAAAGTTAAGTTTTGTTCTTGAGGCATGGAGGTGCTGTTCCAAACTTCTTGTGCCTTTGAGGCTTAGCTTTGAGCACAGGTATTCCTTGTGCTTGGTGACTTGCTCAGAGTCTTGGTGCAGCCTGACCTAGTTTTGCCTTTTGTTGCCTGATTTCCTGGACTGGCAATTTATCTCCTGTACTGAGACTGGAGGTTGCCTAACCTGTCTGCTATGCTTCTGTTTTGCTGAGCTAGGATGGAGGGTTTTGGTTGCTGATCTGCTGTGATTAAAACTCATCTGCTGTCTTTACTGAACATCATCTGATCTGGGCTGCACACGGCTTTCACCCCAGTGAAACTGTCCTTTCTTGAAGTCCTTGCAATCTATCTTGAGCTGGAAAATTGTTTAATTCCATCTCTTTGTAGACTGTCATTTCAGACTCTATTCTGAGGCCTGCTTTCACATGGTTTTTGAGGGAAGCTTCCTGACTTTATTTCTAGCTCCTAGATAGCTTGGCTTCTAGTGGTGGTCAAGCTTACATTGTAAAGGGAAATGAAAGCAATAAAGGGATGCTAAAAAGTTGGGTGGAAGAAAAGAGGATAGGATGATGGTTGGAGATTTATTCATGAACTGGATTGTGAGACAATGATTCACAAAGTCATCAACTTCATTTTCTCCTCTGGAGTTATTGAAATCCAGTGGCAAGACAAAAGTTAAGTTGACTGGCAATGGTCTAGGATGCAGTGGATGACCTTGGCATTTTTGATGTCTGACCAAGCTCTAAGCACTCCACTGGACATGCTACAGCTGCCCTCCTATCCATTGAAACAACTTGTTCAGATCCACCCATTCCAATAAGGAAAGTCTTCACATGCTTGGGACAAACACCTTTCTAACTCACCAATGGGTTTGAGACCTGTCAGCCACCTCCAACCTGGTTTACTTCTATATGCTGAGACAGTTTTACCAAGATGTGGCCACTGGATGTGGAGCTATGAGTGAGAATTGAATGAAGGCGGACACAAAGGTGAATGAACAGCCCTTAAAAGGGCTCTATGCCCCTCCCACCAGAAGTGCTAGTACTCTTTTTTCCCCTCTTTTTTATTAAAGCTTTTTATTTGCAAAATATATGAATGGGTAATTTTTCAACATTGACCTTGCAAAGCTTCTGTTCCAAATTTTTCTCTTCTTCCCCCCACTCCCTCCCCTAGATGACAGGTAGTCCAATACATGTTAATTATGTTAAAATATATGATGAATCGAATATATGCATACATATTTATGCAGTTATCTTGTTATACAAGAAAAATCAGATCTACAAGAAAAAACCTGAGAAGGAAAACAAAATGTAAGCAAACATCATCAGAAAGCATGAAAATCCTATGTTGTAGTCCACACTCAGTTCCCACTGGCCTCTCTCTGGATGTACATGGCTTTCTTTATCACTGAACAATTGGAACTGGTTTGAAACATCTCATTGTTGAAGAGAACCATATCCATCAGAATTGATCATCATATAGACTTGTTGCCGTGTATAATGATTTCCTGGTTCTGCTCATATCACTTAGCATCAATTCATGTCAGTCTCTCCAGGCTTCTCTGGAATCATCCTCTTGGTCATTTCTTACAGAACAATAATATTTCATGACATTCATATACCATAATTTATTCAGCCATTCTCCAATTGATGGGCAATGGGCATCTATTCAGTTTCCAGTTTCTTGCCACTACAAAAAGGGCTGCCACAAACATTTTTGCATATGTGGGTCTCTTTCCCTCCTTTATAATTTATTTGGGATATAGGCCCAATAGAAACACTGCTGGGTCAAATGGCATGCACAGTTTGATAACTTTTTGAGCATAGTTCCAAATTGCTCTCCAGAATGGTTGGATCCGTTCACAATTCCACCAACAATGTATCAGTGTCCCAGTTTTCCCACATCCCCTCCAACATTTGTCATTATCTTTTCCTGTCATCTTAGCCAATCTGACAGGTGTGTAGTGGAATCTCAGAGTTGTCTTAATTTACATTTCTCTGATCAATAGTCATTTGGAGCACCTTTTCATATGGCTAGAAAGTTTTAATTTTTCATCTGAAAATTGTCTGCTCATATCCTTTGACCATTTATCAATTGGAGAATGGCTTGAATTCTTATAAATTTGAGTCAATTCTATATATTTTAGAAATGAGGCCTTTATTAGAACCCTTAAATGTAAAAATGATTTCTCAATTTATTGCTTTCCTCCTAATCTTGTCTTCATTAGTTTTGTTTGTACAAAACCTTTTTAACTTAACATAATCAAAAACTATCTATCTGGTGTTCAATTAAGAGTTCCAGTTCTTCCTTGGACACAAATTCCTTCCTTCTCCACGGGTCTGAGAGGTAAACTATCCTATATTCCTATAATTTGCTTACAGTTTCACTCTTTATGTCTAAATCATGAACCCATTTAGCTCTTATCTTAGTATGTTGTTAGGTATGAGTCAAGCCCTAATTTCTTCCACACTAGTTTCCAATTTTCCCAGCAGTTTTTTGTCAAATAGTGAGTTCTTATCCCTAAAGCTGGGGTCTTTGGGTTTGTCAAACACTAGATTGCTATAGTTATTGCCTAGTTTGTCCTATGATCCTATCTTATTCCACTGATTGACTGCTCTATTTCTTAGCCAGTACCAAATGGTTTTGGTGACCTCTGCTTTATAATATAGTTTTAGATCTGGGTGCTAGTACTTCTGGAACTCTTAATTAACTGAGCTCAACAAGATTAAATGTCTTGTCCATGGTCCCATAGCTAGTAAATGTTTGAGGCTGGAGCTGAACTCAGGTTTTCCTGACTTCTGACTTGTGTCTATTTACTACACCACCTAGTGTATGGGATATTCAGGGAGAACTAGCATGTCTGGTAAGAGGGCTTGTAGAGCCTTTTTCAGGGAAGCTCATCCACCTTTGGTCACTCAACTCTTACCTGTGATTCCAAGAAGCTGTAGTAACGGCAGTGGCCAGACCCTAGTAAAACTGTCTTGGCAAATGGGGCTAAACCAACTTGAGGATAATCTATAGGTCTCAGACCACTTGCTCAAATAGGGGGATGCCTAATTTAAGCATGAGAAGATTTATCCCAGTGGAATAGGTTGATGAGAACAATTTGTTTCAATGGCTGTAACACTTAAGAGTTTGTTCAGACATATCCAAGGTCATCCACTGCATGGCAGGCCACTGTCCTTGGTCTTGAGTTTTGTCTTGCTACTCGATAGATGACTGGAGGAGAATAAAGCCGATAGCTTTGTGCAACACTGCCTCAGTTAAATTCAGTTCACATATCAGGCAAGACATCATTCTGATGATGTCATTGGTCTCCTTTGGAGATGAAGGACAAGCAACAATTATAATCAGTTATAATTTTCTTTGAGAGAAAATATCAGTTAGCTGATTTTTGTCACTCACAGGAACATAGATTTAGGCCTTAGAGATCATTGAATCCAACCCCCTCACTTGTCCACTTTGAAACCTCCACCTCACTTAAAGATCAGGAAACATTGATCAAGGCAGGAAAAGTAATTTGCCCAAGATCACAGATGGAGTTAAATGGTAAACTGGGATTCAAACTCAGCTCCTTGTACTCCAAAGCTTTAACTTTTTCCTGGGGTAAAAAAGATCTGAGTTCAAATCTGTTCTCAGACATTTACTAGATATGTAAACTTGGGTAAGTCACTTGACCTCTTTCTGCCTCAGTTTCCTCATTTGTAAATTGGGGATTATAATAGCATCAGCCTCCCTGAGTTATTTCAAAGATCAAATGAAATAATATTTATAAAGACTTTATAAATCTTAGAAGAAAATAAATGCTAGTTATTATATAATAACAATAACAATTATTATCATTATTATTAATATACCATGATGTCTCCATTGAAAGTTAACTCATGTTTTGAAGAAGGGCAGAAAGACTTCAAGAAAAACTTCCATTTATTTATTCAAGGAAGATCTGATTTATTGGCTGATGAATATTAGAACTGGAAGGGACTTTAGAGATTGTCTAGTGTGATAGTTTCATTTTACAGATGAAAAAACTGAGATTTGACTACATGGAGATTGAGTGACTTCTTTCACTCAATCTAGCATAGTTGAGACTAAAACCCAATTATATGCCATGCACACTGAAGGATCTGGAGAGGTTTATCCTAGAGAGGAGAAGACTTAGGGAAGAACCTAATAGTTAATTTACAAACACTTAGGCTATCACTTAAAAGAGAAATTAGATTTGATTTACTTCGATCCAGAACTAAGATCAATGGGCAAAAGTTCCAGGAGGAATATTTAGGTTTAAAGTAAGCAATAAACAATCATTTCTTAAGTACCTGTCATATGTCAGATCCTATGCTGGGCACTGGGGCTACAAAAGGAAAAGTTCTTGCCCTAAAGGAACTTCCAGTCTATTTGGGGAAGACAGCATATACACATACAAGTAGATACAAAATGATTTTTAGGGTTAAGTAGAATCAAGGAAGGCTTCTTGGAGAGGATGACTTATTAAACTGAACTGAGAGAAAACCTGGTAATAATTGGAGCTATGTGAAAGTAGAGGAAGTTTCCCTGGGAGATAATGGGATTCCCTCCCTGGAAATCTTCCAGGAAAGCCTGGATAATCATTTTGGGGACCAGGTGGAAGAAGGGATTATTGGAGTGGTATGGATTGGACTGAATGGCCTTGAGATCACTTCTGACTTGGAGTTCCCATAACCTGGGTCTCTTAATTCTCTCAGCCCAATGCTCTTTTCATGCTGTCTACTAATGTTAATCATGATGTCAGAGGCATAATGTTAATGGTTTTACTATCCTCCTTACCCTAAGGGAAAAGGTTAGGGCCTTGTTGCTCGTGTGTGTGTGTGTGTGTGTGTGTGTGTGTGTGTGTGTGTGTGTACATGCACATTCTGCACTCTAATTTTAAGAATCTGTGAGATTTTATGATTTTATGAGTGAGATTCTTGAGAGAGATTCTATGTTGGAACACAGTGATGACTCAGCATTCTTCCCTTGTGCTGCAGACACTGAGTTGTACCAGGAGTCCCCCAGAATGGCATAGATGGTTTAGGCTTTAGTTGGCAAACCTGTTTACTAACAAATTGAAGGGGTAGGTAAGGAAATCTTGGGTTAGAGGAGTGAGGGTGATAATCTTCAGGAAAGTCTTTTATTTCAGAGGGAAATGGGGGAAAAAGTTGGCTTTGGGGCCTTCCCCAATTCACCCAAGTTTGGGAAAGAACAGCAGAAGAGCCTTCTGGGTGGAGAGCCTCATGGTCAAACTCAAACCAGAGAGGCAACCGAGGAAAAGGAAATCATCATTTGAGGTCTACTCTGAAACTTAAGAACTGCCAGAGAGAATGTGTTTATGATTCATCAACAACAAAAAAAAATCAGACAGATTTCCTTCTCTCTTATTTTTAGCAGCAAGCTGTCTAGGTACTCTGAAGAATGGAAATGTGATATATTTAGAAAATCTAATTGTGGGCTTGTTGTCTTTCTTTGGAAAGAAGCTTAGGAACCAAATAGGGTTCCATTCCTCTTTAAATATTTCTTTTCTTCTTTAATCTTTCTGTGTCTCAGGTGATAATCTCTATGGGGGACTTACTAGTGATGCAACCTATTTCATTTTCCTGTTGTCCTTGCCAGGCTGGCTTTCTAAGCACTCCACCTGAGCAAACGGATTCTTAAAGCTGGAGGGGACCTGAGAATACGCAATATGAGAGCTGGGAGGAAACTGAGACCTTGGAATGTCAGAACCCAGAGTTTCAAAGCTATAAGGATCCCTATAACACAGAATCTTAGGAGCCTCTGAGAGACTTTTAATCTGCCCCCTTCCCAACTTTTCAGTTTTCTTGTACTTTACTCCATTCTATGTTCTCTACAATTCAGTACCATTGGCCTTTTTGCTGTTTCTTGCACAAGACAATTCATCTCTCATCTATGTACTGTTTCCCCTGGCTGCTTCCTCATACCCAGAGGGCTTTTATTCCTTAACTCTGCCTCCTGATTTCCCTGAACACTCCTCTCAAGTCTTATCTTCTTCAAGAAGCTTTTTCTGGTCCCTACCCAGCTTCTAGTGCTTTCTCTCAGATTATATTCCATTTCTGTATATATGTTGTTGCTGTTTCATTGTTTTTAAATTGTATCCAATTCTTTGATTCCATTTGGGGTTTTACTGGCCAAGTTACTAGAGTGATTGCCATTTCCTTCTCCAGCTCATTTAATAGATGAGGAAACTGAGGAAAATAAGATCGACTTAATCAGGGTCATCCAGTTAGTAAGTATTTGAGGCTGGATTTGAACTCAGTGGCACTCTATCCATTGTGTACCTAGCTGCCTGCCTGCCTGCCCACATCCCCCCCCCCATGCATACATATGCATGCATAACACACACATGTATATGCGTATATATAAATATAAACAAATGTACATACATATTTCTGCACATATGTGCATGTATAAATGTATGCATGTATATAAACACACACACACAAACACATACACATAAATCCTGTGGCCTTATTTTCTCAGGGTTAGACCTTTCACATTTCCCATCCTCAGGATTCTCTAGTAATCTGAAGAAATTAGGAAGGAAGTCTCTCTCTCTCTCTCTCTCTCTCTCTCTCTCTCTCTCATCTCTCTCTCTCCCTCCCCCCTCCTCTCTCTTTTGTTATCACCTCCAGCCTCCACCAGCTGTGTCCCCATATTTTACAGGTCCAGTGACTTTGAGATCTAGTTTCTTGTAATCACTTAACATCCAATTAACTTTTACAAAGGGTATTTACTTAACTGCTAGAGCAAGAACAAATGCATCAACATTTGCTCCAACCCCTTAGAAGTATGATTTCTCCTTCATTTTGGGGGTCAGAGTTGGGATCAGGCACATAGTTTTGTTCAGTTTCCACATAGCATTATTCCTTGCCAAGTTCATGTCCAAAGTCAGTACTGATGTTGGTTTCTGCTGGGCTGGAGTCTTCGGTCATTTGCTCCTTAGATCTTGTTACTGGGCTGGCTGCAATAACTAACCTGGATTTATGGATTCCTAGATCCTCCTGGCTCAAGCTGCTGGGATAGATTGGAGACTCCATTCTCATCCTCTAGAACAAGAAAAGAATAAATGAAAAGACCAAAGATCCAAGATTCTTCCTTGGAGCCACATGGCCTCAGGAGGAGAAGGAGGCCCTGAGACCCATGGCCTTTTTCACATAGCCTAAGTGAATAAATCATTTCATCCCTTAGACTCTAATGCGAATGCTGCAAAAGGAGAATGCTGGAAAAATCTAGCTCAGTGCTGACTCAGGCCATTTGAGAGATTCCAACTGTTCCTGCCATGCAGCCAATGGAAGAATTCCTCCTAGCCATGTGATAGATCAGTGCCTTTAGTCTCCCAGAAGTAATCCCCTAGCATCTTACACATGAGCAATGCTTTCTTAAGTGGTTTGACCATTCACCAGACTCATTCTGCTCCCCCTTCCATAACCTATTATATGTAAGTAGTTATTTACATGCCGTCACTTCAATTAAACTATGACCTCCTTGAAGGCATGGACGGTGAGTGAGTGTATGTGTGTGTGTGTGTGTGTGTGTGTGTGTGTGCATAACATGGTGCCTGGCATCGTACTTAATAAATGCCTATTGCATTAATAAATCACTTATTGGACAGGGCATTTTAGAGTTGGGAAGACCTTGAGAAATAACCCTGCCCCATACCTATATTTGTGAGACTTTACCTAAAATCTCCCCTATATTGGGTATCTGAGTCCCCTGCCCACCCTTTATCTTTTATAGCTTATTTTCTTCTTTCTTCCTCCTCAACTCCTGGAGATCAGGTAAAACTTTTCTCTTCCTTGGTCTGAGAATCTCTAGGATATCATCTCCCCCCCCCAGGGGGATCAGTTCTGATTTGCCCACATTGTTCCTTTTCTTGTTACCAGTCATCCTTTCTGGCTAGACTTGGTTAACCCAGAACAAGTATCTCATCAGCCCTCTGGATTCTTGTTTTACTGCTTGGTAGTATCCATTGCTAACCATAAAGAAGCTTCCCAGAAGAATTGGATGGGTCAGTCAATGATGGAAGCATTTTTATTTGGTGTATTTAAGGGACGGTCCCATGGTTTAACTGGAGCTATCCAAAGGAGCATGGAAGAAGAAGTGGGACAATGAGGAAAGCTGCCAGGGCCAAACTAACCTCCTTGCCCCAAACTAGAGCTTCCCATCATTCCTCCATGTGGATCAGGAATGAGATCTCCAAAACAAGAAGGACTACAAACAGGTAAAGGGCTAGACAGTCTCTTCAGGCACAGAGTAAACTCCTGTGGCTTCCTGTGACCTCTGGGATCACATTTAAACCCTTCCATTTGTCATTTAAAGATCTTTACAACTATTCCCTTTCTGAATTTCCTATAGTTTATTCCCTTTCCCATATTGTCTTACTTGCTGCTCTTCATATAGAACTCTTCATCTCTCATCTTTTTGCTTTTGTCTTATTTATCCCTTCTCACCTTTACCACAGCTTTCCTGACTTCCTTCAATCCCTCATTTTCCCTTTGCTCTTCCCATTCCTTCTGCTAATATCTCCTCTGATGTTACCTTCTGTCTATTGTTTATATCTTGAACTATGTATCTTGTATAAATCTATGTAAATATACTGTATCTATATATACTTTGTATCCATGTATATACTTTGTATCTATCTATATACCCTATCTATGTATATACTTTGTATCTATATATATACTCTGTATCTATATGTATACTTTGTATCTATGCATATACTCTATGTGCATACTTTGTATCTGTGTATATACTTTGTATCTATGTATAAACATGCTGTCTCTACCATTGTAATGCATGCTCTTTGAGGGCAGGGACTGTTTCTGTTTTATGTCTGTTACCTCAGAGTTTAGTACAGTGCCTAGCCCATATGAGGCACTTACTGATTGAGAGAATCCAAGCAGACAAGATTCTATGATGTGAAGGAATAGGAAAGAAAGAAAAGAAACCATCACTGTACTAAGCACTTTACTAATGTTATCTCATTAAATCTTCACAACAACCATCAGAGGTAGGTGCTCTGTCAGAATTGGGTTATCTAGCTGCCTCTGTCCTTTAAGTCTCACAAAGTGTTCACATATATTATCCCATTTGATGCTGGGATTCTAGATATAGGGGTTCTAGAAGAAGAGCAGACAGGAGAAGGGGCAGACACAGGGCAGAAATGATTTGTGGACAGAGAAAGACGAGTCCCGAAATCCCAGACTACACTGCCCCTACCAAGAAAGCAAGTGTTTCTCATGTATGGGAAGGGTGGAGGGACATAGATGATTTCCAGGATACCACTGTGTCCCAGGCAGAATCCTGCCCCAGTCCATAGACCCATTTCATTTGCCCTGGAGGAAGCTGTTAAGCCAGAGGAATGAATCTTCCTTTAATAATGGGACTGCTAGGTAGTAACACTAATTCTTGAGGAAAAGGGAAGTCTTTCCTAAATGTTTTTCAGATTACCACCCACAGGTTGAGCTAGAACTATAGAAGACCTCAGAGACCTGCAGTTTAGGAAGAAAGGGATATTGAGAATCAGAATGGGCAGATGGGCCAAGGGAAGTAGTCTAGAAAGAGTAGGATTGATAGAAGGTTGGACTTAGAAAGTCAGTAACAGCTGAGTTCAAATCCTGCCTTTGACATTTACCAGCTATTTGAGTTTAGATAAGTCACTTAATGGCTGTGATCCTCAGTTTTCCCATCTTTAAAGTAGAGAGGCTAACAAACCCTCTTGTACAGGCCTTTTGTGAGGATCAAGGGACCTTCTATAAGCAAAACACCGTACAAATTGTAAAAGTGCTAGAGCAATGCCAGCCACTGACTCTGTCGCAGTGATGGCCTCGGTGATCCTGCCTCTGGCATGTTGGTCCCAGGCAGGGAGAGGAGGGAGGGCACATCCACCCTCTGCAGCTTGAGGCCCCAGGTGGTAGCTGCTGAATGCTATCTTGGCCTGTCAGAAACTTCAGGAAAGGGCATGGGGGGATAACAGCCTGTTAGGGGCTTTTTGAGCTCTGCATGTGCCTAAGAAAGAGGCAGGGTCTGGAGCCCAAAAATAGGTTGAAGGGCTTTTCTTTGTCCTATGATTCTCATTCTCTCTCTCTCCCTCCCTCCTTTTCTTTCCCTTCCTTTCTCTCTCCTTTTCCCTCTTTCTCTCCTTCCAATCTTTCTATTACCACACACACACACACACACACACACACACACACACACACACACACAGAGTTTCTTTTTTTCTCTCTGTCTCTGTATGTGTTGTTGTCTCTTTCTCTCCCCCTTCCTTTCTCCCCAAGCTCTTCTTCTTTCCCTCTCTTTGTCTTTCTGTCAGTCTCTTTCTTTCTTTGTTCATCTCACTCTCACTTTTGTTCTCCCTTACTCTCTCTCTCTCACTGTCTATCTCTTCCTCTGTATCTTTCTGTTTCTCTATGTCTCTGACTCTATTTGTCTGTCTTCTCTATTCCTTTCTTTCTTTTTCTTTTAGAAATGACAGAATGTCAGGGCTGAGAGGGACCTTAGAACAAGGGATGTCAGAGCTGGTTCAAAGTTTGGTATTGACAAACATTTTTCATCTAGTTTAACAAGAGCACCTTAAATGTGAAAGGCAAGGGATAAGAGACAATGAATACAGAGGTAACCTTAGAATCAAGAGACGTGGGTTCAAGTTCTTCCTGTAATAAATACTGGCTGTTTGATTCTGGTGGAGTGGTGGTGGTCATGCCATTTCTCCCCAGGCTACTCTCCTAGTTTATGAGATGCAGAGCAATTGGTAGTCAGAGTGTTCTCATCAGAAAATTCTTTTTGTCATCAAACCCACACGTCTAGTCCTGATCACTAAGAGTTTGTATGTACATGTTTATTATATGTATAGGGATGTGAATATGCACATGTACATGCATGGGTAAGTAGATAAGTGTGTATATGTGTACACAGGAGTATTTAGATGTATATATATACATATATGTATATATGTATATTTATGTACATCTACAGACTTTACCAAAATCTTGGTCCAGTTTTAAGTTTTCATGCTTTAATGTAATATTTGTAAAGCATTTTTACAAACCTTAAGTCCCTATGTGAATGCTCACTATTGTTATTACTGCTTTGATAGCTCAAAGCTACACTAAAAATTTTGGGATACTTTCTATATGTACACACATATATGCATTCACACACATATACATACGTGTGTATGTGTGTATACATATATGCACATATATTTCAATGAAACCAAGACTAGGGGAACTTCATACAGATTATTAATTTATTCAATTCTGTTTTCTTCAAAATATGTATCAAATAGCTCGTGGCAGGAAATTTATTTTTTAGTATTTCTTTTAATAATAATGATAATGATAACTAGTATTTATATTATGCTTATTACATACCAGGCACTAAACTAAGTGTTTTACAATTATTGTTACATTTGGTCATTTTCACAAGAACTCTGAGAAGTGATACTATTATTATGCCTGTATTATAGATATTAAACTGAAGCAGACAGGTTAAATGACTTATCCAGATCACACTGCTAATACGTTTCTGTGACTGGATTTGAACTCAGGTCTTCCTGACTTCAGCCCAGTACCTCCACTGTGCTTTTGTATATTTCCTTGATTGTTCATTTTTATTGATGCTTATTAAGTTTGTGAAAGGCAGCATGATTTGATAGCTTTAGTACTGATCCTGGAGGAAGGAAGACCCAAGGTTGAATGCTTTCTCTAACATTTATTAGCTAAGTAAGGGAAATCTCTTATTTTATCTTGACTTTAGGCAACTAACTTTCTAAGGCTTCTCTGTTAATTGATAGAGGATTGCAATCTGCATGGGTGCAGGACACCCCTATTTTGAGCACACTTGGCTCCTCAATCATAAAAAGACTTTAAAAATAAGCCATGTAATAATACCTTGCCACATAATAAATATCCAACTTACATTTGGTGATTGGTTAAAAAACACTCCTTCAAGAGAAGCATCTTGGCAGAGTGGGTAGAACTCTGACCTTGGAGTCAGGAAAACCTGAATTAGACTCTCATCTTGGACAATATGTGACCTTGGGTACATCATTTTATCACTGTATGCTTCAGTTTCCTCAAATGAGATAATTTTTGCAAACCTAAATCACTAAGTAAATGCTATAATTATTATTATCCGTATAATAGTTTAATTTCTCTTAGCCTTAATTATTTCATCTGTAAAATGGGGATAATCCTAGCATCTACCTCCCAAAGTTGTTGTGAGCATCAAATTAGGCAATTTATATAAAATGCTTTGCAAAATTTTAAGCATTAAGTTAATTTAAAGAATAATTGATATATCATCACAATTATTAGTGGAAAGACTTCTGAATTTGAAGTCAGAGAACTCTGCTATAAATGCTGGCTGTGACTTATTGTGTAATAGATGTTAGGCAAGTCATTTAACATCTCTGGATTTTAGTTTCCCCAATTGTAAAGTGGTTAGACTATATTGCCACTCAGATCCCTTCCAGTCCTAGTCTTATGTTTTCTGATCTTTTAATATTAATTTCAGAAATATTTTTAAGCACCTGTTATGTGTAAAGTCCTGAAGAGGCAAAGAGGAAAAAGAGTGATTCCTGCCCTCAAGGAGCTTAGAGTAAGATAAATAGAGTAGGGGAGTACTTGTTGATTTATTTGTCTTTAAAAGTTTTTCTTTTCTCCATCATTCCCTGAATAATGCTGTCTATGAAGCAGCCTTTTCTCTTGTCCAGAGACAACTAATGGTCTTTCTCATTAGGAAGGAGCTGTTTGAGCTCACCTCCTGGTCTTGGACTCCAGAAATCCATCTTCTCTCTTGTTCCCCATCTGTTTGTTCCATTTCCTGGTCCAGCCTCTTCTTGATCCTCTGTGATTATTTATTTTCTGGAGAAGGAGCCCTACCATACTTCTCCCCACTCATGTCATTGATGTTGGAATATCCAAGAGGTTTTTAAAAGAGGAGGAGGGAATGGCAGAATATGGGCTAAAATCTTTAGTCAGCTCTCCTCTCTCCTCCACAAGTCCTCTTCTTCCTTTCAATCTGATTCGGAGAAATTGGTCCCAAAGTCTCTGATGGAAACCCCAGGGGTAGAAACTCAGGAAGCAGCTCCTAGAGTAAAGTGTGGAGGGAAGAGGCAGCTTTAACACTTTTAGTGGTAAGTAGAGAAAAAAGGCAGAACTCTGCCAGACTGTTTTGTTTTGCCCTGGGCACTGGATCTAAATAAGCAGGTGTGATCATTTGGAAAAGAGGGAAACATTTTTGGAGAATCTTTGTTGTGGTATAAGAAATTTGTGGAGAGCTGAATTTATATCACATCTACCCGTGAGATGCTGAGTAAGTCATTTAACTTCTCTGAATGGGCCTCAGTTTGCTAGTGTGTAAAATGAGAGCATTAGATTATATTCCTTAATTAACTAACATTATAAAATGTTAAGTACTTAGAAAGCAAACACTGCTTCATTTCTGTTCTTGATAAGAGGCAGGTAGGTGATGGTGTGGATAAAGCCTGGGGCTGGGAATCAGGAAGACCTGATTCCAAATATATTCTTAGATGCTTACTAACTGTGTGACCCCGGGAAAATCACTTAATCCTGTTTGCCTCAGTTTCCTCCTAGTAAAATGGGCTGGAGAAGGAAATGGCAAATCATTCCAGTATCTTTGTAAAAAAAAAAACCCTCCTGAACAATAAAATAACCCAAATGGGGTGATAAAGAATCAGACATGATTGAAAATGACTGAACAATTTCCAAGATATCACAGTGCCAGACATGTAGTAGACGGACAGTCCATCCTTGTTGCTTGATTCATTCATTCACTCAAGGACTTATTTGTTCATTCAGAAAGCATTTATTGTGTCTTTTATGTTGGGAGAGATACAAAATCTAGATAAGATCGGATCTCCATCCTTATGGAACAGCCTAGTAGATGGATGAATACTATGCTATGGTCAGCCCCTTCCAAATCTAAAATGCTTTGATTCTGTGTCTTATGTGTTTATTGATCTATTGTAAGATTTCTAAGAACTAGTCCTTGGTCTGGTGGTGCTCTATGGTTCCATCTCTTGTTTTTCTGTTGGAAACTCTCAAGACAATTTTCCCCGTAAGAATTCTGGCTTCCAGGCAGGAAGAAGGGAAAAAAGGTGAGCAATGGGGGCTTTATTCTTTTAATTAAATTCAAGTGGGGCATAGTGGACAGAATGCTAGACTTGGAATCAAGAAGGACTGGGTTTGAATCTCACCTTTGATTTTTATTTTCTGTGTAACAGCTGCTCTATGTGGCAGCTGTTCCAGGCAATTCCCTCCAATTTATCTAGTTGAAGAAGCAAAAGAACATTTTTTTTAAGATTAAGATAAAGGAGGAACTTCTTCAAAATCAGAGCTACCTCAAAGTATGGCTGCCTCAGGAAGTAATGAGTTCCTGTATAAGTATGGTTTGAACTAGATGTCTCTCAAGCTCTAAGATCTGTGACTCTATGAAGTACTAAGTTAGGAAAGTTGCATTCTATCTGGGTAGAAGTAATCTTCCACAATGGGAGGTCCTTACAGGGACAAATATCCATTATCTTCCAATTAGTACCTATGGGGATTTAGGGAGGATCTGACAAAAGGCACAATATGAAAAACTCTACACTACTTCCAGTTGACATCATGTTATGGCTCCCCTGAGAGTTATGGCTACCATAGGATCATAGGTATCAGTCCATCAAGTCCAGTTCCCCTATTTTATACATGAGGAAGCTGAAACCTTGAAAGAGAAATGACTTATTCATATAGATCAAAGCATCATAGATTTAGAATTGGAAGGGATGTTGGATGTCCATTGAGTCCAATTTCTTCAGTTTTACAGATGAATAAACTGAGACCTGGGGAAAAGAAATGACTTATACAATGCTATACAGGCATGATTACAAGATCATAGCTTTAGAGCCAGAAGGAGCCCTCCCTCATCCTTTTCTTTTACAGGTAAAGATAATGAAATTAATATAGCAACACAGACTTTCTCTGGGCTGTGCAGGTAGTAAATAGCAGAGCTGGAACTTGAGCTTATCCTCTGACTCAGTACCAGAATCCCCCGCCCCCCCATGGGATTACTGTCACATGATCATAAGATTTAGAGCAGAAAAATACATTATAGCTTACCAAACCCAGCCTTCTCATTTTACAGGTGAGGAAAGTAAGTCCCCAAAAGGAAAAAGGACATTCCCAAGATCCCATAGCTGATAAGGAACTCTAAATCAAAGCCTCTGTCCATAACATCACTAGGACAGTGAAAAGGAAGCCAAGTTTGGAGTCACTGGATTTTTGTTCAAATCCCATCTGGGTGGTCTTAGACAAGTCTCTTAACCTCTGAATATTTAAAACAATTCAACTTTATTGTTGACTAGGAAGTCCAACAGGGACCTTCTGTGGTCTTTTCTCTAATGGCAGTGAGGAGGAAAATGTAGGTGTGAGTAACAGAGCATTGCAGCCCTGGACTCTCTAGTTCAACTTGCCAAAGCTAGTCCATCTATTCCAGGATCTCTTCCCTCTCTTCACAGTTTTCCTTGATAATTTCTTGAAAGATGATATCTAGCCCCACCCCCCTTTTTAACATGATTTTCAAGTATACTAAGAATTTTAAAGTTATTTCTCCTGGATATATTTTCCAGGTTAGTTGTTTTACCAATGAGATATTCAAATAGTTCTCTCTTTTTTCCTTCTTTTAGTTTTGTTTTATTGTTTCTTGATTTCCCATAATGTCATTCCCTTCCATTTGCTCAATTCTAATTTTCAAGGAATTATTTTCCTCAGTAAGCTTTTGTACCTCCTTTATCAATTGGCCTATTTTGCTTTTTAAGGCATTCTTCTTATTAGCATTTTGTATTTCATTTTGCTCTTTAATTGTCTTCCCAATTTTTCCTCTATCTCTTTTACTTGATTTTCAAAATCCCTTTTGAGCTCTTCCATGGTATGAAACTAATTTTTTTTGGAGGTTTTGGATTTAGGAGAATATTGTTATCTTCTTCTGAGTGTATGTTTTGATCTTCCTTGTCACCATAGTAACTTTTTATGGACAGAATCTTTTTCTGTTGTTTACTCATTTTCCCAGTTTATTACTAGGTTTTCAATTCTTTGTTAAAGTAGAGCTTCATTTCCAAGGTGAAGGGTACATTGTCCCAAGCGATTTTCAGAGATTTTTTTCCAGGGACCTGACCATAAATACTCTTTTCTTTCTGGGAACTGTTAGGAGTGTCCCTTTACCACTGTAGCTATAAGTTCTAGTGTGCTAATACATCAGAATCCTTTCTCAGTGCTAGCAAAGAGACCTCCTATTAGCTGAGATCTCTGGAAGCTGCTGCTGCCAATACTGCTCATGCCTACTCCTGGTTTTCTGGTTTCCCAAGATCCTCTCACCCTATTGACAGATCTTACCTTCTGATCTTTCAAGTCATCTTTGGTGTCCCTGGGATGAGAGGTCTAGAAACTGCTAGTACTACCTCTGATTCAGAAGCCTGAAGTGCATTACTGCTTTGCTGGCTTTGGGGCTGAGTCTGAGGTCAGGGTCAGATTTGGGATTATGCTAGCATGGCCTACACCAGAACTGTGGGATGGAGTCCTACCATGATGCCCCAGAACTTTCTTGCTGACCTTTTAAATTGTCACACTGGAAAATGTTCCGTTCCATCTTTTTGTGTGCTCTGAGGCTTTAAAATCTGTTTTCATTATTGGAAGGAATTTGGAGCAGTTTGAGGAAGAGTTCAGTGAGTCCCTGCCTTTACTCTGTTATCTTGGCTCCACCTCACAGAATTTTTAAATGCACAAAATAAAATACAGTAAGATTACAAAGGAACCCAATCATAGTCATCAAAATATTTATAAAAAACAACTTTACAGACCTCAAGTTAAGAACCTCTCTTTTGGAGATTAGTATTTATAGATGGTGGTTGAAAGAGATGGTTAGCATGGGATCCTTTCCCTAAAGCAGGATGAACATATTGCTAGGATGTCAAGTCAAGAGGAAGAGTTTAAAGTTGACCCTGCATGGAAGAAGGAAAGTATTAGCTAAGTATTGGGTGTCACAGAATCTCAGAATTATAGGCCCTGAGAACAAAGATGTCAGATTTAGGAGGGATGTTAGAGCAGAGAATGTCAGAGAAAGGAATAGGATTGTGGGTTGTAGTTAAAACATTGAATGTTGGAGCTGGACGAGACCCGTCAGCCCTTAGAACACAGGATATTGGATCTGGGAAGGATCTTAGAACATGAAGTGTCAGAGCTGGGAGCGATCTTAAAACATAAAATATAACTAGGAGGGCCCTTGTAACTTAGAATGTCACAGCTGAGGAGGAGGAAGACATTCAGCATGTTTCCTCATTTTTCATAAGAGGTGGCTGGTTTAGAATCTCTTTCAAGCTTTTTCAGATTTAGATCCTAGGAATACTAAATGTTATCACTGTCAGGGTCCTTTTTTTCTGTTCAGTCATTTCAGTCATGCCTGACTTTCCATGACCATATTTGGGGTTTTCTTGGCAGAGATACTGGAGTAGTTTGCCATTTCCTTCTCCAGCTCATTTTATAGATGAGGAAACTGAGGTAAACAGGGTTAAGTGACTTCCTAGGATCACCCAGCTAGTAAGTACCCGAGACTGAATTTGAACTCAGGAAGATGAATATACTTGATTCTAGGCTGGCATTCTATCCACTGCACTATCCAATGGCCCAATCCAGCTAGCTCCCTGATGTGACAGTGAACTGAACCTCAGAAAAGGAAAATGGTTTACTGATGGTGATCACATGATTCTGTAGTATCAGGGTTCAAAGTAGCCCATATGCATTCTGACTCCCAGGCAAATGATCTTTGTACCACCCTTTGCCACATGCTGAAGGAAGAGTTGAATATGGCTCCAGCTACTCCAAAAGCTCAGTTACCCTTGCTATCAGGTTGCTCACCATATTTACTTTAGTTCTTAAAAAATCTTTTTAAGAAGGTAGCCCCTTCTCTGTGTAGCAGTTGGAAACACATTTAGAATTAGATGTAATTATTCATTGTATTATGCTCCTCCTTCATGGCATAGTGGTTGGTGTTGGGGGTTACAAAGAAAAAAATCAGATCGTTCCTGCCTTCCAGTAGCTTATGTTCAACAGAGGGAATACACATAGAAATAGACACAAAATATATAAAGATAAAACACAACAGGCTGCCCCAGTGGTATGATTCCCCCTGTCCCATGGTAGCTGCCCAAGGATATTCAAGGTCAAGGACCACTGGAAGCTACATCTGTCCATCTGTTGCAGCCTTTTCAATTTAGTAATTTCCCCCATGGTCTGTAGGATTTAAGTTCATAGATAACTCATGAATTTAGAAGTGAAAGGCATCTAAATGGCCATGTAATCCAACCCCCTCCTATTGCAGATGAGGAACCGAGACATTAAATGATTTGGCCAAGAGCAGAGCTGAGCTTTAAACTCAAGTCTTCTGATTTCAAAATCAGGTCTCTTTCCACTGCACCATATGGCCTTGACTGAGCTGGTTGGCCAAGTCTAGTAAGTTTTAACAAACCATTTGAAACTTGTCCCAGTCTCTTGACTTTGGTTACTTGAATCCCCCTCAGACATTTACTAGATATGTGAGCATAGGGCCTAGAGAGGTAGTATAATTTTTGTGGCTAGGTTCAAACCCCAGCTTGGACACTTGTTATTTAGATGATCTTGGTTAAGTCTTTCCCCTTTTTGGGGTCTCAGCTTCTTTATCTGTCAAATGAAGGGATTGAGCTAGATAACCTTTGGATGTTCCTTCTAAACCTGTGAACCTATGGCTAAGTTACCCAAGACAAATTTAGGGACTTTGAAAAATTTTTCACTTATGCCCTATTTATCCCTAAAGGTGGCCATGGCCATCTTGAATTTGCCTGCTACCCAAAGGATTTGGGTCCTGGCATGGGATCCTCCAAAGAAAGAGCAGGGTTTTCAGAGCTATTCTTGATTGTGAACCATTTCTCCAGTCTGACTCTGCATCCTCACGCTGCGCATTGTGAAATCAGAGAAGGCTAGCTATCTGAGGGCAGAGATCTGTGGCTACCTGGAGAGCAGCAGAAATCCAACCTCAGAAGGGGGGATGTTTCATAGAAAGAAAGAAAACCACTTGTGTTTGAACATAGACTTAGTGAGGGAGAGAAGGTGGGGGGGTCTTTCCAACTCCCTCTTTTGAGGGGAGGAGAACAGCAGTTCGGCTCAGCAAAGGGGGAGCGTGGGGACTCTGCTGACTGCTACCAAGGTACAGTAACACTGAGCTGGGCGGCAGGGTCTAATATTAGAATGACTGGGTGGTGGTAGGCAGGCGTTCACCCTTCTGTGTGCATGTGGGAGCATGAAGCCTCATTTCAACCCCGACCTCCCCTTTCTCTCTTCATCTGTTCACACTCTCTTCTCTCTAGCTCTAACCACTGAGTATGGTCTCCATTGTTCCTGGGGGGTTCTAGCCTTTCTATTTCCTTAATTTCAAATATTTGGGCTTTTGAGCATGAAGTTCATCCTTCCCCCCATTTTACATATGGGGAAATTGAGGTCTGGAGAAGGGAAGGGATTTGCCCAGGGTCACTTGAGGAGCAGGTGACAAGCCAGGATTTGAACCCAGACCCTCCCCACTTTGGACTTCAGATTCAGATCTCTTTCAATCATATCACACTGTCGCTCTTTCTTTCTTTCTTTTTTTTTGGGGGGGGATGCTATTGCATTCTGCCAACTGTGACAATGTGCCTTCATTTCTGCTCTGCCCAGGATCTGTGTGTGGCTCCCCCTACCCAGCTCCCCAGCCCCAGCCCCACCTCCACCCCCTCCTTTCCCAGGCATCTTGCAAATAAATCACGGGTGGTAGACAGGCTTGCCTCACCCTGCGGGGGGGGGGAGAATTGCTGGTCCACATCTTGGCTGTTTGCATAGAGCGCTGCAGCAGCGGCAGCAGCAGCCCCAGCTTTGGGCACTGGGACGCTATTTATTTGCCTGCTACCGGCAGTCCCGGAGAGTTGCCTGTGTGAGCGAGAGAGCAAGAGGGAAGGGAGAGGAGAGAGTGAGCCAGAAAGGCAAGAGGCAGAAGGCTGCCTGGCTGTGCTGAGGGCAACCAGAGGGAGCATTTCTCTTCTTGATCCCGTCTCTGACAGCTGTGCCGAGTTTTCCATCACCACCAGCCAGAGATGTAGAGTAGTGTTTCCTTTTTTTTTTCTTTTGGGTCCTGCATGTCTCGGGGGTAGGGAAGGGGGGGATGGGATTGGCTTGATTTGGAGGTGAGGAGAGTGTAGAGGGACCCCTGCTGAAGCTCCAAGCTGTTAAGGGAGTGATAAGGACACAGCCTCTTCCTTAAGGCAGAGGGGTGGGCAGGTGTTGGCTGGAGATTGGGTGTCACATCCCACCTTTGGTCCACCGTGCCTAGGTATATGTCCTTCCTCTCTTCCGGGGCAGTGGGCTGGGTTGAATCACAAGGGAGGTGGGCAGTGGGCTGGGTTGAATCGGAAGGGAGGTGGGCAGTGGGGCAGGAGGGTTGGAAGGGGGACGTGGTGTGCATGTGTGTCTGTGTTGATCATGTCTCTTTTAACACATCTGCAGTGTTTTATCACCTGAGAGGCAATGAGAGAGAGCCCAGGGAGATTACTGCCTGGTGTCCGAGGAGATGGTGTGATTTCCTCATGGTTAAATATAAATATACATACATATATATGTATATATATATGTGTATATGTATATATATACATAGCCATATATATGTATCTATATATACTCAAAATAAGCTGTTTAAAAGTAAAAGGCAGTTCTCTAAATGTGATGAATGAATTAAATGGTTGGGTGGGGGAGCTGGGAAGTGTAGAGTGAGAGCTATAGACTTTGGTCGGCGTGAGAGAGACGAGAAGATAGCCAGAAGCCAGATAACTAGCTGCTTAACCCTTGCCTGGGTGTGTGAGCTCAGCTCAGGAGCTCCTAGGGATAGCCCTATAGGTAAGTTTGTTCAGGGTGTTTTTTGTGCTATTTGCTAGCAGATCCATGAGGTACCTCTGTTGGTGACCAGTGTCTAGATAGACTGCAGAG
This sequence comes from Myrmecobius fasciatus, assembly GCA_023553655.1. Taxonomy (NCBI): domain Eukaryota; kingdom Metazoa; phylum Chordata; class Mammalia; order Dasyuromorphia; family Myrmecobiidae; genus Myrmecobius; species Myrmecobius fasciatus. Next base: position 123,134 of record JAJPUD010004125.1, on the reverse strand, counting down.
AAACTGGATAATGAATGTTCCAGGTTCTGCTTGCTCAGCTCTGGGTTAGCCTTTCACACAGGGTGTAGGGAGTCTTGGGAGAGTGGTGCTGTCCAAGGTTCTGCTGTGGAGGGAAAGGGGCTTGGGTCAGAGTCCAGATAAGGTTCCAGCCTCTGCCTTCAGATCGGTTTCTCTATCTTTGATTCTTTCCCTGACCCTTGCCGACATGGCTGGGGGATCTCAGTGGTGCAGGATGTACCAGCTTGATTGAGAGAGGAGTTGTGGTCTTCTATAACAGAATCTGAGAACCTCAAATTTAATTTTTAAAAAGAAAAAAGAGGCTATTGGCATGAATCTGTGCTTCCTTGAAGCTGGGTTTTTTTTTTTTTGTTACTTGTTTCCACCCAACTAATAATTTCAGTCTTTTGAAATGAACACCTTTATTTTTTTTAGTGTTTTAGGGATCATCTCAGAGGGTACTTCACCTCCACCTTTCAGTTTTCTACTTTGGTCTTTGTGGGCTGAAGGAACAGAATATTCAACTCTGGTGGATGTGAAATGAAGATCATTCATGTGCCTAGTCTTCATTAATTTTATTCATATCTCAAGCACATAAAATGCCTAATTCTTAGGATTTGCTGCTGTATAGGAAGCTTAGGAAGGCAAACATTCTTAGGGAGAAGGAAAGTGTGGCCTTGTGGTTAGTGCTGAAGATGGAAAATTGGGGCTCCTTTTCCTGACTTCATCAGTGACTTGTTGAGTGACTACCAGATGGCTGTCATAGAGCTTAAGTTGTAAAATCTCCTATCTCTTCCATTTCCCCCTTCTCCACCTCTATTTTGTCCCCCTGTTCCTGGGGTAACTAAGCTCTAAAAGGACCACACCTCCCTCTGTCCCTCCTCCTTACCCAGTTTAAATTGGTGCAGTGTGGTGCATTGGGGAGAGAAGAAATCAAAGAGACTGCACTGTGTATATGAAGAGAAGTGGCCAAAGACTTAGGGGAACTGGATTCTAGTCTTGGCTTTGCCATCTACTCTCTGCTTGCTTCAGACAAGTGGGTTCTCTTCTTAGGACCTCACTGACTCCCCTGTATACTGGGGATCGAAGGAAATGAGTTCTAGAGATCCTTTCTAGTTTGGCCAGTCTAAGATTGATTGCAGGGCATGTGAGGAAAAGACAGGAACACTTGAGGAGAAGGTCTGGGTGAATACCAACACCTCCATGTGCTGCTTCTTTATTTTCATTGCTTCATAGATGCTCCAGCCAACTTTTCTGAGCTGGAGAGTTAGAATCAGGACGCCATCTCCAGGATGCTGGTTTCCAGATATTCCATTTGGTCTTTGTCAAATTGTGTGTGTGTTCTTCTATCTGTGTACACAAAATGTGCACTCATACACTTCCATGTCCAGCATAGAGAACTTGGGATTTCTAATATGAATGAGGTAGACACATGGACATATTCTTTGTTCTTTAGATCTTTCAGTTGGGGAAATGGGCATGAAATTAAGCAACCTAATAAATGGTATCAAGGCAACAAAAAGTGAGAATGGCTTATTCCTGTTTAACAGCTGTAGCTTTAACCTAGGATAAAAATAAGCTCTAGTCTTGTACACTGGTGGGATGGAGTTGATGAATTTAAATGATTCAGTTGACACTGAGAATTGAGAGTTTTGATGGTGCTATAAACAAGACTTAGGAATTGGTGACTACCAGCACACACCTTCCTTATGCATTCTATTATCAATGAAATACTTATTTCCTTCCCTACCTTTTTGAAGCCATCAGCATTTCCCATTCTCTGGTGGCTGTAGTGGATAGTTTAGCCATAGAAAATTTCTTTCCCTCTTAGATAATGCTCCTGCCTGATTCAGAAAGGATCAAGTAGGGGAAAGGGCACAAGTAGCATTGTCCAGTGGAAAGAGTGCTATATTTAGCATCAGAATGCTTGGGTTCAAATCTTGGTTTTGCTACCTGTGTGACAATTGGATTGGTCACTTTACATTTCTAGCTCTTGGTTTTCTTCTTCATAAAATGTGGGGTTAGACTGACTAGCTGATCTTTAAGGTCTCTTCCAGCTCTGACATGCACTATTCTATGTCAAATAGTCTAAAATTCTTTCTAGATTTAACATTTATGTTTTAAGGTCTCTTCTGGCTCTCAATCTTTGGTCCTACGGTTCCTTATTGTAGATGCTAGCAAAGACATTCTTGTTTAGGTATAGTTTGACCTAGATGCTCTAATGTCGGTCTTCCAAACATACAATTCCATGATTCTATGCTTCTGTCATCACTGTCTCCATATATCTGAAGGGCTGTCATGGGGATGATTTTGGATGGATTTATTTTATATGAATATGAATAATTTTATATGAATCCAAAGGGAAGAGTTTGGACCAATGAAGGAAAGTTAATTGAAAGGTGGATAGATAGATGCCTGATAAGTAAAAGGACAAATCTCCTATCCCCTAGAGCTGTCCATTGGCTGCATTGGAAAGTGACTGTGCTATCCCTGAAAGCATTTAAGCAATTCCTGGATGACCTCTTGTGGGATATAGTAAAGGGAACGGACTCATACTTCAGGTGGGGGCTGAATAGCCTAAGGATATTTTCTGTCTCTGAAGCTACCTTTGTAATGTTGGGTAAGTCACTAAACTCCTCATCTGGCCTCAGATTTGCTTCTCACTTTATCAGAGCCCTCTGATCCAGTGAATGGCATGGCCAAGACATTCTACAACATCTCAGAGAAGTGCCATCACTTGGGCAGTGGTGGACCAATCAAGGAAGGCTTCATGGTGGAGGTATGACTTGAACCAAATTTGAAGGTTTGGTTGGGGCTGGATAGATGAAAAAGCAAAAAGGAGAGCCTTCCTCATGGGGATAACAGTGTGAGAAAAGGTGTGGGGGCAGAAAAGTTAAAGCAAGAAATTCAGATATGGATACAGTGGGTGAAAAGGGTTACTGGAAAATAACAACTAGTAGCTTCAAACAACAGTGATGTCGTTAACGGTTTCCTTGTCGCATCACCAGCAGACGTTGGCTTCAAAATTTTATTGCTGTAATCTACTTGGACAATTGGCCCTGTGCTGTTGTAATGGCTTTATATTAGATTATCTGAATTTTAAAATAAAATGACAAATTGTTGTTGTAATATACTTGGCTGAGTGCCAGTGGAATTATACCAGACTAATTTGAGTTACAGAAATAAAGTAATATTACTACTATAGTACTAATGATGATAGCAATGATAGTAACAACAGCAACAATAATATCATATTGGATTTCTCTTAAGAAGGTGGAATAAATGTTGGACTTGGAGACAAAAGATCTGAATTTGACCCCCAAGTTCAGGTGTGTACAACAAATCAAGTTCCTTTCTGTGGGCCTCAATTTTGCCCCCCATGAAATGACAATAATAATTCTTGGCTTAATCCTTTCATGGGATTATTGGGAGTGCTTTGTAAATCTAGAAGTACCATTGGTTATTATGACTATTCTTCTGTAAGTGTGGGTCCTATAAATCATCTCTATGCCTTGAAATAGGACTTCATCTGAAACAATCCCAGTCAATTGATCATTTCATCCCAGAATTGATTCCAGAGGGATCAAAGGAGGAATATAGCCAATGAAAAATATGGCCAATCTTTAAAACCTTTTGTAAAGAGGATGGAAGGGGGGAGAATTAGGAGATCTGAACTCTAGGTAATAATAGTAAGATCTGCAACTTAGCAGCTATATGAATATGGGAAATTTGATTCAAGGAATGTTTATTGGGTACCTGCAATATGCAGAGCACTGTGCTATGTGTGGAGGGTGAGAATACAGAGTCATTTTTTTTAAAATAACATACAGCCCATTCTTTCAGGGAATCTTCAAGGATAGAGTACAGTGCAAAGAGTTTTACATTTCTAGTATTTGCTATTGGTGTGGCTATGGGTAAGTCACAACCATTCTGGGAACTACTTATATCTTTAATAGAAAAAGTCCATTTTTTATAAAAGAAGGGGGCTGGGAGTCAGAACTGGTAGTTCTGCCATTCCCTGTTCTAAGACCCCTCACACCTTTGACATTGCTTGTCCTAAGGGTCCTCCCAGCTCTGACATTCCCTGTTCTAAGATCCCTCCCACTCCTCAAATTCTCCATTCTTAAGGCTCACCTGGCTCCGACACTCCATGCTCTCTGTTCCTTCCCGGCTCTGACATAATCTGCTCCTTATGCAGTACCCATAGTCATTGAAAGAGAGTCTCATAACCCCTTCTCCCCATCAAGACCTGCCCCCATTTCCCCAGACCACCAAGCAGAGCAGGTGCCTGGGAGAATTTGGCAGCACAGCGGTGTGGTGCAGAGAGCAGAAGTCTGCAGTGGCAGACTATGGTCTCCGATAAATGATTGTATTGCTGTATTAGACTCAGTGATATCAGGCCTGCTTGGATTACATTGTCCTGGGGCTTTGCCAACAACCCAAGGCTGAGCAATCAGAGGTAACATTGGAGCTGGCCTGTTTTTTTTTCCTCCCCTTCCTTACAATTAATTCACAGGAGGAAACTCATCTGACAGCTCCACAATGATAGGTCTGGGAAGGATTTATTTTGGGGGAAAACTCATCACATCTCACCAACCTAATCCTCCATACAGGGTAATTCAAACACCACAGCCCTCCCCCCTCCACACACCCCCATTTAATAAAAAGGAACCTGCAGAGTGACAGGCATCTTGTGAATGAAAACAGCTTTGGATTCATGCCGTGTTATTTGAGGACATTTGAATACCAGCACCTGGCTCCCTGGCAGAGTCTACAGCTCAAAAGGGGGAGGGGGAGAGATTTCAGAAAGTTTATTCAGATTTTTGACAAAAGATAACCCCCCAAAGGCAGTTAATCTCTCTCTCTCTCTCTCTCTCTCTCTCTCTCTCTCTCTCTCTCTCT
>JAJPUD010004125.1:101375-114497 GCA_023553655.1 Myrmecobius fasciatus | reverse complement strand
CCCCCTCCCTCTCTGCCTCCTTCCCTCCCTCTCTTTGTCCCTTCCTTCCTTCTTTCTCTTTCTTTCTTTCTTTTCTTATTCTTCCTTCCTTTCATCTATCCATCTATCTATATTCCTTCTTTCTTCTCTCCCTTCCCTTCTTTATTTTCCCTTATTTTTCTTCTTTCTTTATTCCCTCTCTTCCTCCCTCTCTCCCTTCTTCCTTTCTTCTTTTTCTTCCTTCCTTCCCCATTCTCTCTCATCCTCCCCTTTTCCTTCTGTCTTTTCTTTTCCAACCTGTACTAGTTTTCTTCCCTCCTTAGGCAGCGTAGGACTCACCACATTGGTGTCAGACTTAGTTCAAACTTGGCTGATGTATGTTGCTCATTAAAGCTCAGAAGTTCTAAACTCAAGGGGCCACCAACCTTGGCCCTCATAGTAGCAGGGATTGAAGGTGTATGCCAACATGCCCAAATAAAGTTGATATTTTAAATAACACTTCATAAGATTATGGCTCCTAAAACTTTACATAGTCATGGGCCTTCTTTTTCAGAAAACTGAGTAAGCCTGTCAAGTGATGACCAAGTTATTGTTTAGTTGTTTTAAATCATGTCCAGCTCTTTTTGAACCTTTTTAGAATTTTCTTGACCAAGGTATTGGAATGGTTTGTTATTTCCTTCTCCAGCTTATTTTACAGATGAGGAAACTGAGGTAAACAGGGTTAAGTGACTTGTCCAGGGTCACACAGCTGGTAAGTGTCTGAGATCAGATTTAAACTTAGGTCTCCCGGACTCCAGGCTCAGCACTCTATCCACGGCACCACCTAGCTGCCCTGAACACCACCACCACCACCACCACCAGCTACAATTACAATAACAACAACATCAAAATCTGTGGAGAGATAAACATTGAGTTTATGGCAGTCTATTGAGGTAAATGCAAAGAGCATGTAGTTAGAACTGAGAATAGTTTTACTTCCTGTAATCCAATAAGCTCTTTTAAAATTCTAAATCTAAGTTCAATCAACAAAAAAAAATTAAAACCATGGTCTTACAGCAAAGCTTTATAATCAAAGCTATTTACAAAATCATAAAGCTTTATAATCACTATTTACAAAATTATTTAATAAAACCATCAACAAAAATCCCATTTGCTTCAGAATCCCTTCATGATCCTTTTCCTATCTATATTTTTAGTTTTAGTTTTGTTGTTTTTAATTTTTTTTATTTGAGCTTGAATCTCTTCCTACCTCTATCTCACCCACTTCCCACTGACTAGGACATCAATTCCACCATATCACAGACAGTTTATGAAAGTGAGAAAACACAGTGTTATTTGGTCAACACCATTTTGGTAAGTTCTTACTAGGTGCCAGGAACTATAACAAGTTGACAATACAACAACAGCTGACTTTTAAATAGCACTTTAAGATTTGTAAAGAACTTTATAAATATTATCTCATTTCAGCAGCATAACAACTCTGGGAAGAAAGTGCTATTATTACTTCCATTTTACAGATAAAGGAAACTGAGGGAGATCGAGGTTGTCCAGGGTCATAGGAAAGCTAGTTAAGGATGACTGGAGTCCAGGTCATTTGATTTTCAGTTCAGTGTTCTTTCCATTACACTAAAATTTCTAGGGTTCCTCCCAGCTCTGCATTCCCCCGTTCTAAGCCTCCTCCCAGTTCTGACATTCTATGGTTTCATGTTTCTGTGATTAGTTTCCATAAAAAAGACAATGTAAAATTCATAATTATTATGTAAATTCACATTATATCTGAAAAACTACCTCTCCTATGTCCATTTGTTCCTCCCTTCCCCCATATGAATAATGATAAATCAACTGTATTTTGATATACTCAGAGCCACAGAGTTATAGAATTTTAATGGGATCTCAGTGGCCATCAAGTCCAATCCATACCTTAAAAGGAGTCCTTCACTATAACATACTCAGCATGTAGTTACTCAGCTTTTTCTTGAAAAACCTCCATTGAGCAGAGCCTTTTCTACCTCTAACACTTATTACTTTTGTGATTTGGGGCAAGTAACTGAAACTCTCTGGGTCTCAGTTTTCTCACTGTAAAATGAAGGATGTCATACCTGATGGCTTCCTAGGTTCCTTCTAACTTTTTATATATCTATTGCCTTCTGAGGGATACCATTGTATTTTTGGATAGTTTTAAGTAGTGGGGAAATTTCCCTCATATCAAAGTCTAAATCTGCTTTTTGCACGTTCCAACATTCCTCCTAGTTCTGCCCTTTGGGGCTAAGGAGAATAGATCTCCATATATCAGCTCTTCAGTTACCTGAATACATATCTCAGGTCTCCCTTTTCCTCCAATCTCCTCTTCTTTGTAAGGTGGGGTGAAGTGAACCCTAGTGTTTCAGTTTCTTTACTATGGTATTTTATAACTGTTCTGCTCCATCTGTCTACCTTGCAGGGCTGTTGAGAAGTTCAAATGAAGCAATTATTAGTAAAGTATTTAGCATGTGCCTGGAACATAGTCACTTAACAAATTTTTATTCTCTTATAGAAGAGATATTCTCTCTCTCTCTCTGTCTCTCTCTCCTCTCTCCCTCTCTCTCCTCTCTCTCCCTTTCTCTCCCTTCTCTCCCTGTTTGTTTCTGTTTCTGTCTGTCTGTCTGTCTTTTTCTCTCCCTCTTTCCCTTCCTGTCTGTTTCTGTTTCTGTCTCTTTCTCTCCAGCTCTCTCTTTTTTCTCCTCTTCTTCCTAGCCTTCTGTTATCTATCATATCTTTCTTCCTTTTTCCATTCTTCTGTCTGTGTGATACATCTATGTATCTACCCATTTAATCTATCTAATCAACATATTAACCTTTCAGTGGGGCCTATGGGTTATTCAGGAGGACTAGCACCTCTGGCGTGAGGATTTGCTGAACATTTTTCAAGGATACTCATCCACTTTTAGTGTCCATTATCACTCAACTATTACCTGTGTCTTCAAGAAACCATAGCATGCACAGTGACCACACCCCAGTGAAACCATCTCAGCAGACAAAGTAAAACAACTAACCAACTGATAATCCTCAAACCCAAGGGTGAATTAGGGAGATAATCTACCTCAAGTATGTGAAGACTTCTGGTGGAACGAGATGAGGATAATTTTGTTCCAATGGCCAGAAAGGCAGCTGAGGCAGATGCTATGGAGACCTTAGAGCTTGGTCATACATCAGAAAGATCAAGGTAATCCAGTGCATCCTGGACCATTGCCAATCGTCTTGACTTTTGTCTTGCCACTGGACTTTGATGACTGGAAGAGAGAGCAGACTGACAACTTTATGCAACTCTTCCTTGCTTAAATCCAATTCACCTGTAATCTCGATGGTTCTCTTAAAAAATGAACCGATGAACAATAGCAACTCAACACATATTATACTTTAGATTTCACTGGAGATGGAATGGGGAATAAGAATATGGACAAATTCCCTCATTGTGACAAACTCTACTAATTATTTATAAGCCAGTTTAAGTAAGTAAAGAGAGAAGAAGCCAACTTGACAAAGTCCTTCGTCAATGGGATGATGGTACTGGATCCTATTGGCGCTTCCATGACATAAGTTCATCCTCCATTATCACTGCCAGACAGATGCTATGGCATATTAACCTTTTGTCCCACCTTTCTATCTTGCTGGACAGCTCCACATGGATGGATGTCCCTGAATATCTCTGAGCTCCAATTGTTTTCATCTGTAGCCTGCTGTAGGGAGAAAGGGCTGTTCTTGCAGTCAGGAAGACTGAAGTTCAAGTTCTATCACTAGCATATACTAGCTGTGTGACCATAAGTCACTATGATCTTAAGAGAGACCCCTAGGGCCCTAAAATGCTAAATCAAAGAGGACATATTAATGAGGATCAGGGCATGGAGTTTCCATGTATGGGAGAGATGCCATTGACTTTGAAATCAGGGAATTTAGATTTCAATTCTAGCTTGACAATTTATTTATTTTTTAATATTTTTGAGAAAGTCACCTATAGACCTCAGTGTCCTCTTCTGTCAAAAGAAGGTGTTGGATTAGATGAGAAACAGCTGAATTTTGAGGCATCTGACATGGGTATGAGTCCTGATTCTGGCTCTTAATTACTGTGTGATTTTGGACAAGACCTTTACCTTCCCTCAGTTTCCTTATTTCTAAAGTAGAAGAGCTGAATTAGATAACCTCTAAGGTCTACTTCAACTGGTCTTTCCCAGTAATGATCTTAAAAGTTCTTTCTTCTTTTTTAAACTTTTATCGGTCTTTCCTGCTTTTATATAACCTTCATTTCCCAGTATGTCCCTCCTCTTCCCTGAAAGTTATCCCTTAGAGCAAAGAATAAAAAAAGAGAAAAAAAAAACACTTTACCAAAAATAACCAACATCTCAACCAAGTCTGGCACTATCTGTGGTGGCTCATCCTTTGCCTCTACCAAAAAAGGGGGGCAGGAGAAGGAAGTGGCTTTTATTTCTGTTCTTCAGAGCCAAATTTGGTCATCATCATTTCACAAATTTGGTGTCTGTTTTCTCTATAGCAATTTAGAAGTGTGTTATCGTGATATACATATATTTGTGTGTGCATATATATCTGTTTGTATGTATTTGTGTGTGTCTATGGGTATGATGCAACCCTCTATTCTCTACTCCCTGTTTTCCATATTTCCCTTCTCAAGGAGAAGCCCCCTGTGCTTGATCAGGGGGTTGGCTGATAGGAGTGAGCCTCTTTGCTAAATCCTGTCTCCAGAGCTGGGCTTGATCCCTTCTGTCCCTGGACATTGTAACCACAGATGGAGCAAAAGATTTCAGTTGGCTCAGAAGGAATGGAGAAAATGGAACGCCTGGCAAAGGGAAGGGGGTGGGAGAATAAGAGGGCACAGAATTGCCTATACTCAGCAGCAGGATCTGAGGGGCCTGATGCACCAGGAAGGGCCAGGCCCTCAGGGAGGAGGCTGTGCAGGAAGCAACAAACTAAGCAGGGCTCCAAGGCTGCCTCAGGCTGCCTTGGCAGTGCATGAGGGAAGGAAACTGTAATCCCCAGTGATTTCATGTGGCTGGTTATTATTACTTTAGGAAGCTGAGAGGAGTCTTAGAACACAGAATCTAAAATTTGGGAAGATCATTAGACCATAGTGTCGGAACTGGAGGAAGAGTTGAACATCAGGATTGAGAAAGATCTTCAGAATGTCAGGAGTGAGAAGGCTCTTAGAACACAGAATGCCAGAGCTAAAAGGGGCCTTAGAACAGGGAATGGCTAATAGCGGCCTTAGAATAGAGAATGTCAAAGGTGGGAAAGACCTTAGAACAGGGGATGTCAGAGTTGGGAGATATCTTAGAACAGGGGATGCCAGTATTAGAAAGGGCCTTAGAATAGGGAATACCAGTGCTGGGAGGGGCCTTCAAGAATGTCAGAGCTGAGAGGGGCCTGAGAACAGGGAATGTCTAAGCTGGGAGAGGGTAGGTAGGAGCCAAGAAGGAATTTTGGATCATTGAAAGTCACAGGTAGGATAGTCTTCTCTTAGTCTCAGTTTCCTAGCTGTAAAATGCAATATACACTTAACCAGAATCGCCTTTAAGATATAAATTGAATTTAATTCTTCTAGAAATTAGGAGGCTATTTTTCTTTCTTTTTTTAATTAAAGCTTTTTATTTGTACAACATATGTATGGGTAGTTCCCCAGCATTGATCTTTACAAAGCTTTCCATTACAAATTTTACCCCCAGTCCCCTCCCCTCCCCTAGATGGCAGGAAGTCCACTACATGTTAATAATGTTGAAATGCTCGAGAAGTTATGCAAGAAAAATCCTATCTACAAGAAAAAAAAGAATCAGAGAAAGGCAACACAATGAAAGCAAATGTCAATAGAGATCATGAAAATGTTATGTTGTGGTCCATATTTCATATCCCTCTCTCTGGGTGTATATGGTTTTCTTCAGTGAACAATTGGAACTTTGTTGCAGAGAGCCATGTCCATCAGAATTGATCATCATGTAATACTGTTGTTGCTGTGTATGATGATCTCCTGGTTCTGCTCATTTCACTCAGCATCAGTTCATGCAAGTCCCTCCAGGACTCTCTGAAATCGTCCTGCTGGTCGTTTCTTACAGAGCAATAATATTCCATAACATTCATATACCATAATTTATTCAGCCACTCTCCAATTGATGGGCATCCCTTCAGTTTCCAGTTTCTAGCCACTACAAAAAGGGCTGCCACAAACATTATTGCACATGTGGGTCCCTTTCCCTCCTCTAAGATCTCTTTGGGATATAGGCCCAGTAGAAACACTGCTGGGTCAAATGGTATGCACAGTTTGACAATTTTTTGAGCATAGCTCCAAATTGCTCTCCAGAATGGTTGGATCCATTCACAGTTCCACCAACAATGTATTAGCTCCCAGTTTTCCCACATCCCCTCCAACATTCATCGTTATCTTTTCCTGTCATTTTAGCCAATCTGACAGGTGTGTAGTGGTACCTCAGAGTTGTCTTAATTTGCATTTCTCTGATCAATAGTGATTTGGAACAACTTTTCATATGACTAGAGATGGTTTTAATTTCATCATCTGAAAATTGTCTTTTCATATCCCTTGATCACTTATCTATTGAAGAGTGGCTAGAATTCTTATATATATGAGACAATTCTCTATATATTTTAGAGATGAGACCTTTATCAGAACCATTAAATGTAAAGATGATTTCCCAATTTGATGCTTCCCTCCTAATCTTGTCTGCATTTGTTTTGTTTGTACAGAAACTTTTTAACTTAATATAATCAAAATTATCCATCTGGTGTTCAATTAGGAGTTCCAGGTCTTCTTTGGACATAAATTTATTCTATCTCCACAGGTCTGAGAGATAAACTATATTACGTTCCTAGGAGGCTATTTTTCTCAATTCCTCCAACCCTCTCTCCATTTATTCTTTGCTCTCTACTTGGGAGGCAATGATTCGTCCTATGGATTTTACATCCTCATCTCTTCTTGCCTTCATACAGTCTCTCCCCTAGTTCAGACCCTTACCTCCTTTTATCTAGAGCCATTGAGTTGGTCTCCCAATATCTAGTTTCTTTCCTCTCTCCTTCTCCTCCCATTCATCCTCCAGACAATGATCCAATCTGACCTAACAGAAACCCTCCCTCTCCCCTTTTCTCTTGTACTTCCCCAACCTCCCAAATGGGGATAGAGCTGGGCACATCCTGGTCAATGGACTTATAAAACAGGGAACCAGTAGGGAGAAAGCTATGGAAAGTGGAAAGAACTGGGCCTAGGTTCAAATATCACCTATTAGGTAGATTTGCTACCTGTGTAATCTTGGACAAGTCATTTTACCTTTCTTCATCTGTAAAAGGATGGGGTTAGACTAGATAATCTTTAAAGTCCTTTATAACTCTAAATCTGTGGGATCAACCCATTCTGATGGTAGTGGTGGTGGTGATAGTAGTAGTGATGATAGTGGTGGGAGGGATTGGTTCAGTTAATGACTCTAAGTTAACTTTATAACATGACTATAGTTTGAATCTTCTACACCAGGTCTTTTCTGTGTCATGGCAATCTCAGATCTATTGAGATAATATTTGTCAAATGCTTAATGCAAGCATATAGTAGGTGCTTAATAAATGTTTGTCCCCTCCACCTATCCCCTTTACACTTCAGTCTGGTGAATTTTATAGACCTGTTCAGAACTGTGTTTTTAAATGCATTAAATAAAATATAGAGAATTTCAAAGGGAACCAATTCTGGTGAAATAGTTATCCAATTATATAAACATACATATACATACATATATACCTGACCTGTTGCAGAGTATTTGGAGCTCGTATTGGTCTGATCAGCCACAATTGGACACACTAATGATTCTAAAATAGCAATGCCATTTTGGCCCTCTTCGAGATGGGGAAAAAACTGACCAACCAGCCCATATTTAAAGTTCCAGGACTTTAGGGTAAGACCCTCTGCTTGCACAGATTGCGTGTCTGTGTATGGTAAATATTCAAGAGAGAATTTGAAGTTCCAAATCCAGAAAGGATTTTAGGGATTCTCTACTCCAAACCCATCATTTTTAAAGAGGATGAATTTAAGGCTCTCAAAGGGGAAGGGAGTGATAAATAAATGGCCTTACCTTCAGTAGCTTTTCTGTTGTTGAATCCTAAGCTGTGAATTCCCCAGGATAGCCTAGGTGCCTTTGACTAGAGGGGCAGACATGCTGCAATGGCCTTGAAAACATCATCTGGAGTGTAATGACCTGGCTTCAAAATCCAGCTCTTATGCTTACTACTTTTGTGACTTGGGGTTCAATTATTCCCCTTTCTGGGCCTCCATTCCCTCTCTTCAATGAGGAGGTTGGACTAAAGCACGTGTTTCTGTTTTTTAAAAACATATTGATAATTATATTTTAATATAATTGGTTTCCCTTGTGACCTCATGAGCTTTATTTTAAGCATTTAAATTCTGGGAAGGGGTCTGTTGATTTCACTGGATTGCCCAAAGGGTCCTGGCCATATACACAAAAGGAAAAGAATCCGACCCAGAGGATCGGTAAGGTCCTTTTAACTTGGAATCTATGGCCCCATTGGGAACACAGTCTGGGAAGAAGCCAAGTTGAGGGTTGGGTCAGCAGGCAAGGGGGCTCTCTATTGTCTCCTCCCTGGACCCCTTCTCACCCTTCCCTAAAACATGCTGCAGCTAGCACTGTGCCCAGTACCAGTACACTGGTCTCTTGGGTCTGCTCACAAATTTCACTCATGAGGGCATTGCTGTTGTGTTCAGTCAATCCATGATCATGATCCCATGGATTAGAGTACGCCAGGCCCTCTATCCTCCACTATCTGCCGAACTCTGTCATTGCTTCTGTGATACTCTCTATCCATCTCATCTTCTGCCCTCTCCTTTTCTTTTTGCCTTCAATCCTTCCCCAAACCATGGTCTTTTCCAATGAGTCCAAAATATTTAACTTCATTTTCAGTATTTGACCTTCTAGTGAACAGCCTGAATTAATTAATGATCAACCATGTCCAAACAGCCCCTGCATTTTTGGAGAGGAAGAGACTGGTAAAAGGAAGGGGAAGAGAAGGGAATCAGCAAGTATTGAGTGCCTAATATGTGCCAGATACTATGCTAAATGCTTTTTACACATATTATTTCATTTGATCTTCACGAGCCTGAGAAGTAGATGCTATTATTATTCCCATTTTACAGTTGGGAAAACTGAGACAGGCTGAAATTAAGTGAGTTTCTTAGAGTTACATAATTAATAAGCATCTGAGGCTGGGTTTGAACTCAGTTTCAGGCCTGGGGTTCTATCCACTGAGCAACCTAATTCCCTTGTAGGCAGACAGGTTAAGGGACTTGCCCAGGGTCATACCACTAGTAAGTATCTGAGGCTGGATTTGAATTCAGGTTTTCCTGAGTTTAGATCCAATTCTCTATCTGCTAAGCCATTTGGTTGCTGCCTCTGAAAAAAAAAGGCATCCTCTCTTGGGGATGGCTATTTTGTCATTAACCAAAAGACCCATTTAGAAAAGCTAAGTAGGTGAGTGAATATGGCATGTAGTAAGTTTCTGCTAACTTCATTTTTCAAGGATTTTTATATTCTCTCTCTCAATAGATAAAGGGCTAAGGCCTGGACTCAGGAGAAACTCAGTTCAAATCCAGCCTCCGATACTTATTAGCTGCATGACTCTGGGCAAGTCACTTCATCTTAGACTGCCTCAGTTTCCCCAACTATAAAATGGGGATAATAATAGTACCTACCTTTCAGAGTTGTAAGATAGGATCTACATACAAATGCTATTATTATTAATAGCACTTAATAAATGCTGGCTAGGTTGTCCCTCCCAATTCTGCATGGTCAGGCAATCTCACACTCAGTTTAAGCTTGAAAATTACCCAGTCATTTCAAGCCACACACAGCGTGGGACCTGGCTCTAGAGCCGGAAGAGTCTTCGTATGCCTACTAGTTCTAGCCCCCTATTTTATAGATGAGGAAACTGAGACCTGGACTGGTAGGATTATTTGCTGAAAATCATGCAGGTAGTCCAAGTAAGAGATGTCATTCAAACTCAGGGTCTCTGACTCCAGAGGCAGAGTATAATGAGTGCTCATTGATTTATTTTAAAATAATCTATACATGCAAACAGGGATGACAAGCTGGTTGATCCAGGGGTAGACTGTGGTCCCTGTGATCTTATCCTGGCAATGGAGGGAGTGATGGAAGATATTTCTGCAAACCCCACACCACCCCCACCTTTTCCACCTGATTAATCGCATTAAGCTTTTGTCAATAGAAAGATCCCCTGGGCGCCAGGCTGTAGCAGCTGGTGGAGGTGGCAGACTTACTCAGTATTTAAGAAAGCTGCATTGCAGGGCTGAGCAGCCTGGACCCTCACGAACATTCAGCTGCCAGCCAGCCAGGGAGGGCGGGCAGGCTGGCCAGAGGTGGATAGATGCATTAGCAGAGAATAGAAGCAGAAAGCTCTGGAACCTGGGAAGCATCTTAGACTATGGAGAACATGGGAGAGTTGGTCTCTGGTGCTGGCTCTGCCAACATCCTAATGGGGTGACCTTGGGCAAATGGCTCTAGCTTTCTAAATCTCAGTTTCTCCATCTGTAAAGTGAGGAGAACAATCAGGGAGGTGTAGTGAAAGTTGAGTAGAATTGAAAGATAGAGAACTTGTCTCTTCTATTTTACTAACTGGGTGATCTTGGTAAGGCACCTGGTCATTTTGTGCCTCAGTTTCCTGATATGGTCCCTTCCTGTCCTGCCTCTATGGCCTCATGGATTTAATGATGGTGTTGCTTTCCATTTATGTTAATAGCTCTTAAGGCTGACAAATTGTTTTCACACGTTATATCTTTTCGTCTCTTTCAGCTATTCCTGGTGATGGACAGAGAAGGGATTTTTATCCCCAGTCCATATTATTTTCCCCATTTTGTAGCTTGAGGAAACTGAAGTCCAGTGAAATACAAATGTTTTGCCCCAAATCACACAAGCAAGGAGAAGAATTGGGATTTGAACCAAAGGCAGAAAGTGGGAGAGAATTAGCATTTATATAACACCCACAATGTTCCAAGTGTTTTATAAATATATCTCCTTTGATCTTCACAACAACTCTGCAAGGTATCTGCTTAGTTATTAGGTCCATTTTGCTGCTGAGGAAACTGAGGCAAACAAGTTAGATGACTTGCCCAGGGTCTCACAGTTAGTATCTGAGGCAGAATTCCCAGAACTCTATCCATCCCTTTCTCATCCCTTTTAGGATGTTCAGTTGTTTTTCAGTCATACCCAACTCCTCATGAACCCCTTTAGGGTTTTATTGGCAGAGATACTGGAGTGGTTTTCCATTTCCTTCTCCAGCTCATTTTTCAGATGAGGAAACTGAAGCATACAGGGTAAAGTGACCTGTTCAGGGTCACAGAGTCTGGAAGGATCCATTTTTACCAACATGTTATTATTTTTTGGTCCAGATTTATGAAATCATTTATGTAGGAAATTTCTAAAGAGAAAACTACCTCCCCCAACCAATGCAATTTGCTTTGTAATTTGTCTTAGAACAGTTATTCTTTTTTTTCCTGAGGCATTTGGGGTTAAGTGGCTTACCCAGGGTCACACAGCTAGGAAGTGTGAACTGTCTGAGGTCAGATTTGAACTCAGGGCTGACTTCAGGGCTGGTGCTCTATCTGCTGCACCACCTAGCTGCCCCTGGCCAATTATTCTTTTTTTTCCTGAGGCAATTGGAGTTAAGTGACTTGCACAGGGTCACACAGCTAGGGAATGTTGTGTCTGAGGTCAGATTTGAACTCAGGTCCTCCTGACTTCAGGGCTGGTGCTCTATCCTCTGTGCGACCTAGCTGCCCCAGGAACAATTATTCTTAACCATTTTTGTGTCAAGAACTCTTCTGTCAGTCTGGTGTACCCTCCTCTGAAATGATATTCTTAAATGCATAATGTACATAGGGTTCCTTAGACAATCAGTGATATTGAAATAAAGATGGATTTCCCCCTTATTCAAGTTCATAGATCCCTTGAAATCTATCCATAGAGGTGACAAATTTGGTCTCAGACATATTATTAGTTGTGTAACCCGAGACAAATCAATCCACCTCTATTTGCCTCAGTTCCCCCAAATGTAAAACGGGGATAATAATTGTATCTGTCTTCCAGGATTGTTGTAGGAATCAAAGGAGATAATTAATATTCATAAATGCTTAGCACAGTGCCTGGAACATAGTAAGCATTTAATAAATACTCACTTCTTTTCTTAGAAAGTTACCTTGGGCACTGGGAAATGAATTTGTCTTGAACTGCATAGAGAATATATGTATCAGAGGCAAGATTTGAACTTAGATCTTCATGATTCTGAGCTTGGTTCTCTATTAACTACACTGTACTGCCTTTGTAATGAATGAATGATGATGATAAATATTGTTCAAATCAAATTAAAATGGTTCCACAAATGGGTCTCTTTCCTGTGGCCATCCTCTTGACCTATCACAATCTTGACTTTTTTATTTAAACGTTTCTCTTACTTCTGAGTCATATTCTCTGGGCTCCTGGCGTGGGAGACAATTGAATGGAAAAGCAGAAAAGATGGAATATTTTAAAATAGAGTAACTTTACAAAGCTAGTGAGGGCTCAAGCTCAGCCACTTGATAAAGTGAGCAGTGTAGATCTGGTTGATTTGGGAACTCGAATGGCCTTTCTCATCCTTTTCAGGATGTTCAGTTAATTTTTAGTCATGTCCAACTCTGCATGAATCCATTTGAGGTTTTCTTGGCAAAGATTCTGGAGTGGTTTGCCAATTCCTTCTCCAGCTCATGTTACAGATGAGGAAACTGAGGTACACAGGGTGAAGTGACTTACCCAGGATCACACAGCTAGTGAGTATCTGAAGCTAGATTTGAATTCAGGTCTTCCTCTAGTGTCATTGTGTCACCTCATTCTCATTCAGGAGCCAGGGTAGAAGCCAAAGAAACTAGATTTTCTAACTGTGTGCCTCCTTGTCCCCTAAATCCTGCCTCTGTCAGTTCTCTGCAACCTCCAGTCTTGCTTTTTTTCTGATATCTCAGCCTCCCTTCTCTCCTATTTCCTTTTCCCTCCCTCCCTCTTTCCCTTCCTTCCTTCCTTCCTTCCTTCCTTCCTTCCTTCCTTCCTTCCT